>PVHP010010314.1:0-47993 GCA_004024765.1 Zapus hudsonius | reverse complement strand
CGGAAAATCCTCTACACCGGCGCCAGGGATCCGAACCTGGGCGAGGGGGCAGGGGCTTGAGCAGCCTGCTCTGTGCTCCCCTGCTGAGGGGAGAGCCGGCGGCGGGAACCCTAGGCGGCCTTGGGGCTGGGGAGCGACGGCCCCAAACTTGGGCCTGCACTGCGGACAGACCCCAAACCTCCGTGGAGAAACACTCCCTCCCCTCTCAGAAGGTGGGGAAGACCGCCTCTGAGGACCGGCGGCACCCGCGGAAAATCCCAAAGCCGGGGAGCGACGGCCCCAACCTTGGGCCTACACTGCGGACAGACCCCAAACCTCCGCGGAGAAACACTCCCTCCCCTCTCAGAAGGTGGGGAAGACCGCCTCTGAGGACCGGCGGCACCCGCGGAAAATCCCAAAGCCGGGGAGTGAGTTTTTATTTTTGAGAAGCCTCCATACTGATTTCCGTGGTGGCTATGCTGGTTTATACCCCCAACAACAGTAAATAAGAATTCCTCTCTCCCCATAACCTCGCCAATATTTATTGTCATTTGTTTTCTTGATGTTAGCCATTTTTTACTACAATTAAAATCAAAGTGTCATAATCTGATGGCTTGGATGTTGAACCTTTTTAAAAATTATCTGTGGTCCATTTGTATTTCTTCTTTTGAGAATGATCTATTCATTTCATTATCCCATTTATTGAGTGAAAGTTTTTGTTGCTGTTTAGATTTTGCAATTCTTTATATATTCTAGATATCAATCTCTTGTCAGAGTGGTTGAGATCTTCTCCTAATCTGTAGGTTATCTGTTCATTCTGCTGATAGTTTACTATGAAGAAACATCTTAATTTCATGTTGTCCCATGTGTTGGTTCTTGAGATGATTTCCTGTGTGTGAGACTGATTAATGAAAATGTGATACATAGGCACAATGGAGATTTATTCACCTATAAAGAAAAATAATGTCAAAATTCTAAATAAAATTATATCATTAACTTCTATTTAGAATAGGAAAGCTCAGTATGTTTGTACAGCTCTTCATTTGAACAATTGTTTGAGGCATGCACACACACACACAATTTTTCTCTGAGGAATCTTTGAATCAGAGAATGAGAATGAAAGCGATTGAATTTATCATTTAAGTACACATCTAGATTTTATTCCAATGACATGATACTGAATCTGGCACTGTTTGTAGACATCTGCTCCAAGATTTTATTTTAATTTTAAACAAGTGTTCCCACATGGGGACTGAAAACAAAACAGGAAAACATTGCACAAGTTTTCCTTTGTGCTGTATTATATGTCTTTCCAATACACTGATTGTTCTGTCCCAAAAATCTAGGTCATGCAAGCTCATTTACTTCTCTCCTATTTAGAACTTTCTGTAATAGTTCCCCATTAAGGCAGGCCATATTAATTTCACATATGTTGACTTTGAGTATTGATATATTTTTATGTCCCTTTACTGTCAGGTTTTAGTTATTTTCTACCTTGTAGAATTGATCACAAAATTTAACAATTTGTTTTCATTTAATAAAATGATTAAATACTAAACCTCTCATAACTAAGAATGATCTGCTCCAAATATGACCATTTTTTCTTTAAGTTTCATTAACCAATTTCATTTATATGGATTTCAATAAGAGTTTTGGAGAGCTGTTGGTTTATTTCTAGATAATAATATTTTACCCTTCACTGCTAAGAAATGTCCAGTTGTGGGTTTGATCTTCTTAGAGTTTTTCTTGTATTTGCTGGGTGACTCTCAGTGAAATGGGATAGTTCTGAGGGCATTATAGGTCTGGGACAATCTGCTGGCTAAGTCATCTGCTGTTTTGTCTCATCCTGCCTCTTTCAAATATCCTGTGGTCCAGATGGTCAAGCTGAGTGCACTGCGTAGGACTAAGGTCATAGGAAGCAATCTGTACTCAGAAATCCACAGTGGATAGAACTTTGAGGAAAATGCTACCCATATTCCCAAGGGAAAACCAGCTCTTACAGAGAACAAACCACAAAGACAATTCCAGAGGAGTAAGATGGGGACATTAAGAAGAAATGGAGAGAAAACCCTGGTCTAGCATAGTAAGAACATGGAAGTAAGTCACATGTTAGAATGAGGGTCAGATGCATGGAATGGGTTCTCCATTGTGAGCTTGTTGTCAATACAAGACATCTTACGGTGTTCATAGGATCAGCTGTTACTCATTCAATGTCAGATAAAAATTAAAACACAACCTAGGCATATGTGGACACAATTGTTTGAAATTCAATGTCTCATTCTTGCAAAAGCTAACACCCTTCCCATAAGGTATTTGGAAGCATTAAGTGAGTCAACAGTATGTGAGTTAAATCACACTGACCACATGTAATAGTTTCTTATTGGTTCATGCACTGGGGTTTCGTGGATGCTGCTGGGTCCTTGGATGCTGGGTGGGCAGAACCTTGGAACAGCGGTGAGCTGAGGAAAGAAATGACTCTCGGGATACAGGTGCAGTGGGCAGAACATTTATTGTATGTGGAAAGGTCATATTTATAGAGGAGAAGCCAGGAAAATCAGAGGCAGGGGCATCAGCAAGGGGATTGGTTGGGGCAGGATGGTCTGTGGATATCTCAGGAGTGGGTAGGCAGGGGTTAGTAACCTATGGATGCCTAGTTTGCATAGATAAATTGAGGGGTTTGCTCATCCCTGAGTGGCAGGAAGTATGTGATCCTAGACCTCAGTTTGATGGTGGCAGCTGTGGAGGAACTGTTACCTTATTGTCCAGCACAGCTGGGGTGAGAACACAGGGCTTGCTGTTGCCTGCCAGGGGGCCCTGAGGTTTTATCATCAAAAGAGGAGGGTGGAGAAGCACCTTCTGGGTCTCTGAGAAGAAAAGCGAGTCAGAGACTTTATCGGGGTTTCAGCCTGTCTCAACTTCATTTTACCCTATATCCTCCGTGCCTCTTAGCAGGGTCCCACAGTTTCTGCTATCCATTAAGTATTGAGTAAAGTCCACTATGATTTCTATATGCAAAGTCTTGTGTGTTATAAAGGGTTATCTGAAATAGTTATGAAGGCTATCTTTGGTTGAAACACACTCAAGACACAATTTGGAACAATGTAATTGTAATTGTCTGAGGAGAGAGATAAAGGGAGAGAGAGAGAGAGGAGAGAGAGAGAGAGAGAGAGAGAGAGAGAGAGAGAGAGAGAGAGAGAGAGAGAGAGAATGCACAAACTTCCTTCTGGTATTTTCCCTGTCTTAGATTCTTTCCTGGCTTCAAATATCAGATGATGACTGTATCTCTATATAGACTTGGCGTGACATCACCAAGATTTTGCAATGGCATTTGCATTTGATAAAATGTAAATGAGAAGCTCCCAGGAGAAATTGAGAAAAACTATTTTGAAAACTCTTCTTTTATCCATGCAAATATTAAAGAACTGGAGAAAAAAATGCAATGATAATTAAAATATCAAGTTGGTGTGCTTTGAAATTACTTTTGAAAGCATTTAGAATATATGTAAAATGCACTCTTGTATGTCAATGTCCTTTTAGAGTTAGAAATAAAAGAGAGAAGTGAGGTTTGCATTTAGTAATGATGTTTCTTCTTTTGAAAATTCTGGTGACTTTATAGTGTTCTTTTGTATCATGACCACTGGGAGCCATGTGAAGAACTTTCCCTTAATTATGATGGATTTCAGGTCACCCATCCGGCCATGTTTCAGAAGAAACTAATCTATACTCACCCTGAACTAGAGACTTAAAAATAAATGCTCTGCTAGATTGCCTCGCGTAGTAGAAAGCGCAATACCAACAGAAACTTTGGGAAAAGCAGAACCATACCAACTTTAAGAGTTTGAGAAAATTGGAACTCTAGAGCAGCTAAGACTCTGATTCTATTTCTGATCTTTTCTAAAAATGTCGACCTTCTGTGTGTTCAGCAGTTCCATGGGAGATAGAAATCACTGTCGCATGAAATCTGCTCTTGGTATGGCGATAACAAAAAGACTTGCATCTGTTCAAAATGGCAGGAAAGCAATGCTTGACTTTGATCCGCAGAGAAAACCCACAAGCCTTTAGGGCCCAATATTGTAAGGAGTTTAACTAGAAAAAAAAGTAAAAAGATATGACAAATGTCCTATGAAGACAGTTGATTTCATATTATGTTGCAATTTATTAATGACTCTAGATTTGACAATGAAGAATCTGTTTAAATATTTCATGGAAGGCAGAGCTTTCATCCAGGAATGACAAATGCAAGAACTATAATTGTAAAGAAATGGAGAAAATCTATTTCAATTTCAGGGCAATTGGAACTGAGGAAGTGTCTAAACAGAATACTAAATTTGAAGGGAGAGCCAAAGAACTTTTTAGTAGAAGTTTAAGAATAGTGTTTTCAATGTTGCAGTCGTATTCACTGAGCAGATCATTAAATTGAAACGTGTTTATATCAGGATTAGGTAGGTTAAAGAAGTTAAGGTAATGTGAGGGCTTTGACATTTGATCATTAAAGCTTTACATTTTCAGAGTAGCTATATAGATTGAGATAAATGTGTGGCTATCAAAGCCTTTGACTTTAATCCATGAACTTTTGTTTTGTTTTTGTCTAATCCATGCAAAGAAAATTTTTCCAGTTCTGGTTGGGAGGAGTATTGGGCACCTGAAGGGATAGTCAAGCTGTGAAAAAAATGTCCCCTTGAGTCTGTAAACCTCAAAAAAACCTTGGATTCCATGTACAAAACCATCAAACAAACAAAAATACAAAAAACAAAAATAAAAACAAAAACAAAGAGGGCTGGAGAGATGGCTCAGCGATTAAGGCACTTGCCTCCAGGGCCTAAGGCCCCGGGGTTCAATTCCCCAGGACCCACATAAGCCAGACCCACAAGGTAGTGGCCCTGGTGAATATTCTCTCTCTCTCTCTCTCTCTCTCTCTGTTTCTCTGTCTCTCTCTGCTTGAAAACAAATAAATAAATTATTTAAAAAAGGAATCAGTTATGATTCTAAATTGTTGTGGGGAGTAGCTCAAAGAAAGGGATTATTATGTGAAAGAGAAGGCTGGGAAGGGAAAGCGGGAATTCAGTTTGTGCTGGACACTGGACAACTGTGTGAAGTTGGCCAGTAACATCAGCCTTCTGCCATTCAGAGAGGCTAGACGTGCAGACTTCAATGTGGGAGATATTAGTACCGACGTCATGGAGCACCATGGGCTTAAGAGGGCTGACTATATATCTGAGTAGAAGAAAGGGTAAGGATGAAGCACCATGTTGCTATAATATTAGAAATATATGAAATGCTCCAAAACGTGAGCAAAAAAGGCACCATAGGAATATAAGCAGAAACTCCACAGCTCATTTCCTTGATTGATTGCAGCAAAACTTAGATGAATTAAACATATTATATGAAATTATCATCAGGCTATGTATACAAACTATACATGAAACATAAATTAATTTTGTGTTCACACTGGGGTCTCATTATAAATATATATATGTATATATATATATATATATATATATATATATATATATATATATATATATATATATATTCATATATATAAAGCAAATGTTCCAAGACATGAAATAGTTCAAAAATCTGAACACTTTTGTCTAAAGACTTTCAGATGAAGTATATTATTCAACCTGTAATAGTGAAGGATATTGGTAAGAGAGAACCAGAGAGGTAGGAGCAAAATATGGTTTGTGTTAAATGTGTAATGAATTGCTTTAGCAGCTTCTAGTAGGTGAACTACTGTGAGGACATGGTCATCTTAGGTAATAATGTGGAAGGCACATGACTCTTACAAGAGCCGACCAGTAAAATGGAGGAAGTTCTGGAGTAGAAGAAATACATGGGAGGGGTGGACCAGAAAGGCGTCATTCACCACTGAGACCACATCTGAATCTCTACCCTGTGCTGGAACACAGTGGGAAAAAATGGCTTCATTGTCCCTTTTCCTTAGCTTCCCGCAACTCACCTCCCTTCTGCAAACACAATCTAAACTAAAAGTGATTAGGGCATTTTTCAGATTCTTAATCTGTCTATTTCAGACATAATCTCCTGTTTGGCGTGATTGGACTTAAAATATTTTTAGATGTCTCCAATGTATTTATCCATAAAAAATCTCTGGTCACAACCCTGAATGTTAATCACATTCTATACTATGGGTGTATTGTTTGAGCTCCAGGGGTCAGTCCACTCAAAACTGTTAGAAACTGATAGAACAAACATGTTTGAAATAGAATATATACATTTCAATCTCCACTCACTTCCATGACTCATTTCTTTTAAAGTTTCTCTTCTGTTACTTGTCCTTCAACTATTGTATATATGGGAAAAGCTCTGTGACCAAAGCTCTTCCAGCAACCCGAAACACATGCTGTGTTTAAAAAAAGGGGGGGGGGGTCAAATTCCATAGCAGCAATCTGATTGTTTGCTGCATCAAGCATTTGTAAATTGTATTTTAAAGTAAAATCACCAAGGAAGTGCAAAGATCTTATCCACCTACAAGGAGAACATGGCATAGAGTATGTGTAATATACTGAAAACCAGAATCACTTGGGTGAATAGAGTGTAATATTAACATAGTCATTTGGTAAGTAAAATAAATATACTGATGAGTTTTCCACTTTCTTTGTCTGAAAACTCACTTCTGAGAAACTAATTTTAAGATCTTAAAAATTTTAAAAGCCACTTGATAATCATAGGCAGATATTTTTCAGTTGGAACAAACTCTTGTGACAGCAGTCTATACAACCATCGAGATGTCTGTAATGGATTCAGAAGACACAAGTTTCTTCCAGATTCCCAGGGCCTCCCAGCAAGGCAGTGGTGGTCTTGGGGCCTGATTCTTTTCATGTTGCTTGAAGATAGACACCCTCTGGCTGTCACCTCACAGGAAATCAGGATGTATGCTAAACCACCCTGCTAACTTGAAATTACACAGTATTGTGCCAGAAGAAACATCCTATCTAATATTGTGATTTATTTTGAAGGGGAGTAGGAGGAAAAGAAAAGGGAAAAAATGTAAGGAAGCTACATGCAGCACAGCCAAACAGCTGGCTGGTTTTGTATCCCAGGAACAGTTTGGGACTAAGTATATTCACAAGCTCTCTTGGCAGAGTGTTTGGTTGAAAATATCACAGCTGTGAGAAGTGTTCTTTTGCAGAATATTTCATGGAGCTCTCATGAAGTTTGCTAACCTAAATGAAAACAGGTACTCCTACTTTTTCATTTCTTTGGTGAAGTTTCCTGATTCCTTATACAGCTCAAAAGTGGCTCACTATGATCCCAACATCAAGGAAACCTCAGGGACATGCAGGCATGATGATCCTAAACACAGTACTTTCCTCTTTTTATTCAAATTGATTTGAGGGGGGTAGATGAGAGAGCATTTGAAAGAAATGTATGCTGGCTATCAAGAGAAGTGGTGGAGCTTTATTTATTTATTTACTTATTTTTTGAGGAGTTATATCACCATTAACCTCTAAAAGAAACTAGTTTCAGTGGCTTTGTAAATCATTTATTCACTCTTTGGACCTTTAATTGATGCCTCATTAAACAGCACAGGCAATTTAAAACATGGTTTTGGGTCACCCGCTGGATGCCAGAATTGCAATATAGTAGAACTACTTTACTCTTGGAATGTCCTTTATAGAGGATCATCAATATTGTGGTTCACTATTTTAGACTATTTTTGGAGATCTTGCATTTTATTAGCCTCTAAAGTGTTGAAGCAATGAACGTGTTCCTCACTATGTATCCAAGCTATTTCAATTAATTGGAACATTTCATATTTTTAGCATGAAGTATTCTGGGCCTTTTTTTGGTAACATGAGAAATAGTTTCTCATGTCAGTTTTCTATATGTCTTCAGTGACTCAAATCATGTCTTGGAAGTCAGTTCGTAAAATACTCTGAGATTATCTAAAAGTAAGGTGCAAAAATGGAAATACATGTCATTTACTTCTGGCAAACATGGAATTAGCAGAGCTGATATATTGCCTTACAAATTGGATGAATATTTCCAGAATGACTTGAGTCCTGGCATCACACAGGACTCCCTGCACCTCAGTGGCTCTCACCTGGACCTTTAGTTTTCCTGTCACTTTAGTCCTAGGTACAAATGACCATGCAGGCTTGTGTTTATGTATGGATTTTTACTTTAAAGCCTGCCAGCTGGATATCCTGTGGGTCATCTGGATCAGTCCTTGTGGCAGGGGACCATGGATAGCCTAGTACTCAGCCCCGTTCTCCTGACCCAAGTGTGTTGTTACTGAGGGGTGCCATGCCTCTGATAATCTCCCCAACCACTGCTCTCACAATCTTCCTGCCCCCTCTTCTGCTCAGTTCCCTGAGTCCTAGTAGGTGAGTATTAAGGCTACTTTAATGTTGTGAGCTTAGGGGGTCTTTGTGTCAAAAATTGTTGGTTTCTGTCCCTCTGGCTTATCCTGTGTTGATTGAATGGCTGTGGCTGTGGGTCCCTTGTTCATTCCGTCATTCTCTGTGGGGCTCCATATGGATCCTCCATGATAGAACTGTGGTGGCTCATCTCTTGCCATGATCTCAGCTATCTGCCTATTGTCGGATGGTAGGATTAGATGGGCCACAGCTCTCTTTCAGCATCCTGAAAAATACAAACATATTCTCCAATGGAGAGTGAGATCAGTCTAGGTTAACAAATATACACAATTCTGGATTACCAAGATCCTATTTTTAGTAGCCTCTCTGACAATCGCGCCCATAGTGCATCTTTTCTTTTGAGCCCAAGAGTACAGGATCCGGTGCCTATCTCCCTGAATCCCCATTTACAGTCAAGGGTTCTCCCTCCCTAAGTGGAATATTTGGCCAAATTTAAAAGCTATTGATTGTCTACCCGAGGCTGTGTTTCATGCCAGTGGTCTCTGTTTACTCCTGCTGTCGTTGATCAGCTTCCCCTGGCAGCTTGTGCAGTGCCTTCCAGCAATACACTAATTACCACCTGGGGGCTGGTTACCATTCCGGACCTTGAAGCGTCTCTTGATGCTGATTGATGGCATTTTGTGGGAACCCTTATTAACTGCTGGTGGGATTGCAAACTCATTCAACTGCTATGGAAAGCAGTGTGGAGACTCCTAGACAGAATGGACTTAGAACTACCAATGGACCCAGCTATTCCTCTATTAGGCATCTACCCACAAGATGTCACTTCTCAATGCAGAAACTTTCATACAACTGTATTTATAGCAGCTCAATTCATAACAGCCATGAATTGGAATAAACTCAAATGCCCATCCATGGAGGAATGGACAGCGAAACTGTGGTATATTTACACGATGGAATTCTACTCAGCTGAAAGGAAAAATGACATATCAAAATTTAGGAAAAATGGTCTGATTTTGAACAGATCTTACTAAGTGAACACTCAAAAGATTAGAGAATTGAACACTGCATATTCTCCTTCATATGCGGTCCTTAAACAGGATAACCATCAACTCTACGCAGACTAATAGAAATGAGTGAGAGGTTATGAATGAGGGGTAAGGGATGGATGGAGGGGAACGGCTTAAGCATGAAGCTAAACCTAATTAGGTTTGAAAACATAAAATCCTCACAAGCATACTGTAACCTATTGAGCAAGTAGTGGGCATCGACTGGCAAGAAGTGCCATGAGTAGTAGGGGAGAGAGTCTAAGCCTGTCAATAATGGATCAGTCTGACAACCCCTGGTCCCAGTCACCTGTTCCTTCTCTCACTGAGCTGTTGACCAAAGTGACCCATGAGGTTCCAAAACCAAGACAGAATTCTGTCAAAGCCCTTGAATGCCCTCCCTAGGCCTGAGGCAAAACCCTGTTGCTAAATACATACTTTCATATGTGATAATTCTTTTAATTTTATCCAATACATAGACCTCATTATAATTTTCTGTTCTTAAGATAGTCCTGTGAAGACATGGCAGCTTAGTGTATATTTGGGTGAAATTTCATGTATATATGGAAAACGGCTGATTAGGGACTATGAGATGGTTCTGAAGATCAGAACACTTCTGTGCAAGCATGAGAATGTAAATTCAATGTTAACACCCACATAAAAAGCTGAGCATGACCATGTATGCCTATGACTAACAGTGAAAGAAATAGAGCCAGGAAGATTACTGGGACTTGCTGGTCAGCTAATCCAACTAAAAAACTGAGCTTCAGATTCAGTGAGAGATTCTGCCTCAAGGAAATAAGGAAAACAAGTAATAGAGATTACCCAGTATTCTCATCTAGCCTCTGCATACATGTGTGCACTACATACTCATTTATACACACACACACACACACACACACACACACACACACACACACACACACACATATATATATATATATATATATATATATATATGCACAACTCAGACATACTACATACATACACCAAAATGATTGTATTTATTTGGGTGCTAACTGTGCTAAATTATTTTCTTGAAAAAGTCAGCATTTCATCCAGGTGTTTAATGTATCTTCATACCATAAACTTTTCTTGGAGTGTGTTATATCCTTTGTAAATTTTATCTCCTTATAATCTCTAAATGAACCACAACAAACAACTTATTCAGATATCTTAATGTTAGTTTAGATTTGTCCAATTCTCATAAAAATTATCAATTCTTACTCTCTATATTGTCCTAGAAATATTTCTATATATTTGAAGGTTTCAAGTTCAGAACTAATTTTAGTTCCTAATGAGTTCCTATTTTTGGAGTATGGGCTCCAAAATTTCTTATTTCTCTCTGTACCAATTTTTTTTAGTAATATAGGGTAACAATAACTTTGATAAAACAGAATAGTTGATTTCATAATTTATGAAAATCATTTGAAGGACACGATTATGTAATACTTTGTAATAAAGGATGCAACTGATGTCAGTATATGGTATGCAGAACTTGTAAGATATGAGCAAAGATATTGACTGCATGTCTATTAAAAAGATCATAAAATACCTCAGCTACTTCCCTGTGTGCTAACAACTATACAAGAGTCTACCTGCACCTTTATGTTGGGAAAACAGGAAGGGACGTCAAGTTTTAAATTACTTTCTGCATTTGTAGATTCACATTTCTTTGATCAACGGGCGGCCAAGTGCAGATGATCCTTCCCCTGAATTGCTGGAATTCACCTCCGCTCGTTACATTCGCCTGAGATTTCAGCGGATCCGCACCTTGAATGCTGACTTGATGATGTTTGCTCATAAAGACCCTAGAGAAATTGACCCCATTGTCACAAGACGCGTAAGTTATGGGAACTTGTATTCCAGCCTGCAAATCCTGTCATGCCCACTCCTTCACTGTCTGTCAAGGAATTTGGAAAGAAATTATTCTCTAATTTGTAGGAACAGTTATCATAAAAGACTTTAAAATTCAACCGACCTTTCTTTGTTCAAATCCAAATCTGCTGCTTATAACTATATAGTATTAATAAAGTCTTTCAACATTCTTCAAATTTAACTTTCTCTTTTGTAACATGAAGATTGTAATATCCAGTGAATAATCTTTTTAAAATACTAAATTAGGTTTTGTTACATTAGGTCATCTATAATATTATTATAATTGACTCTGGACAGTTACTACTGAAACTACATGGGCTTTCAAACATTTTTTAGCACACTGCAAACTAAGAAATGCATTTTATGCATTTAATGTACACACATAACTGGTATTCTTATGGAAACACATTCTAATTCAATAGTCCCATAGGGATAAGATTGTGGAATTCTAGAAAGTTCCCTGGTAATATCGATGTTAGCCATTCATAGTTATCTCATCAAATATTCTGACTTTCTGTGCCATTAATGAATCATGATCCACAGTTTTTAAAGCATTGCTATAGGACAAAATGATTCTCCATTCTGCCTTTGACTTTATGAATAAAACAACAAAAGCTGACAAAAGTTTAAAGTATCTTTTCAACAGTTTTTTGACAGACAGAGCTAACAGATATGCTGTCTTCCAGTGTTTAATGGGAAATTGTGGTATTATGACAGAGGTGATCAGCCCAGATTACCACACAGGGTAATTTTCTCTGTTTCCTCCATGCCTCATCCATTCATTTGGTTTCTGTCATTTCCCCTTTCTGAGTCCATAAAACCAAGACCTTCCAGTAGATACAGGTCAGCCATGAATCCATAGTGCATATCCATTCTAATGATAAAGTTACTGTATGACTCTATAGGTAAGAAAAAAGACTAAAGGATGAAATTATCATTGTGGAACAAAGCTCTTAGTTCTAGAATATTCCTACTAAAATCAGACTACTATGACCACCTGCCACATTGTTGAACCAGAATGCTGGATATCAGAGCTCTGGGACATTCCTCAAGTGTTTTCTCTCCTAATTACTTAATTTCCCCAGGCTTAACCTCTCCATCACAAATAGTCTTTAAGGATTTTATTATCCCCATATGACTGACATTTTATTATCCTTTCTTTTCCAAACATGAAACCTTCTATTATATTTTACTATATCAACTGCTAGGTATTGAAGCAAACATTATTTCCTAGCAATGTTTCGATTCTCCTCCTTTAAAAAACATCACTTTAAATTCTAATGTTGGCATGACTTAAAACATACACTGAGAAAAACTGAATAATATTGAGGTGAAATCTGTTTGTTCTTGACATTATATCCATCTGGGGAAAATCAATGAAAATAAATTAGTGTTCCTTTTATTATCTTTGGTGGAGTAATGTGGGGGTTCACATCTGTTATTTACAGTTGGGTCATGAGCTTCTGAAATACCAAAAGGCAAGTGTCACATGAGTGCATTTTCTGAGAATTCTCAAATTCAGAAAATTCAATATTGCAAATTTAAATCAATAATGAATTTCAACTCTTCATTGTATAAAAGCAAAACATTATACATTTAATATTTAAAATCAGTTTCCTATTTTAAAAGCATCCAAAAAGTACTGTACCAGCTTTTGGAGAACAAATATCACTACTTGTATCTGTAATATTTTGTGGTGAAGTTAAAAGAGGAATTTTGTTTTACATTACTTAAATCTATATAAAGCTAGTGCATTAGTTCAAGGTTGTAGTATAACAAGTAAGATAAGGTAACTAAAAGTTTCTATTTTAAGAAATACTATCTGTAAATCATGAAAAAATATGATAGCAAAATGAAGTAAAAGGAAAAATAGTATTTTTAGTTAGGCAACTCCTATCTGTCCCAATATACTTATTCTTGTTAAATCTGGCATTTCTTCATGCTTATAATTGGAATAATAGAGCTTTGTTCCACTGAGAGGTTATTGGGATACCATATGATAGTTGAAAAGGCTCTGGCAATTATGAAATGTTATACATATATTAATTAAAATTTTAATGAGTCTGGCTCTGTAATTATAAATAGCATTTTAAAAATAGCTGAGAGATTAAAATAATTAAGACTATAACCTTGTGTTAACTTCAGATAGCAAAGTAGTTATATGGATCTTTTAACATAATGATATAAAAGTAAATATTCTGCACATCAAACTTACATTTATCCTATTTTTTCCTGCAATTTGGTTGTGAAATATATTATTCTCACCACATTGTCCATTGCCTTTATTGTTTCTTTCCAAATATATCTAGTGAAATCAGAATGTTTAAAACATTTACAAATACTGAATTTCCTCTGATCACAATTAAAGAATTATTTTCCAAAAGAAAAAAAATATGTAAAGTATCTTTTTGAAGAATTACTGTCTTCGCCCCAGGTAGAGCTACTGTAGCAGCTAGTACTCCAGCTTGTAAGAAATTTCTGAAATGTCCATGTAACATGAAGTCCTTCTTTTGTGAGGCTTGGAGTATTATGCTAAAGGTTACTTTATGCATTTAGAGAGCCCCTGTCTTCAAGAAATGCAAGTATGTCTGGGAGACTGAACCCAAACAATGAAGTTTTAACTGTAGCACGTTGCACCTTGCAGTCACCCCAACAGCTTTATCTCTGGCTTACTTTTTTGCAGTATTACTACTCAGTTAAGGATATTTCAGTTGGAGGGATGTGCATCTGCTATGGTCATGCCAGGGCTTGTCGACTTGATCCAGCAACAAACGTATGTATATTTAGAGGATGCTTTGGCAGAATGAAACGCTGAACCATAAATGCTTCAGGACAGTCTTTGCTGGCAGGGAACACCATGAATGGGTGTTGGATCCCCACTTAGAGGGTATAACAAGATGGTTCTTAGAGGGTGAAATAAAGCTGCCAGTTAAAATGATATACTTTGAAGTCAACCATTACATTATCATAAAACAAATTTTTATAAAGATTCCAAATGGTATCTATTTCATAGTCTCTCTAGCTATGACAGCCAGTTGTCATCAATCTACTTGTCCAAATTTTTCTTTTATATTTTTAATTTAAAAAATCACATGAACAAAAAATGCACAGAAGTAAATATATAAATGACCATGGACAAGGAAGTAGATGTGGGCAGGGGAGATAAGTACTCAGGGGTAAGAGAACATTCAAATATGCCAAGCCAGAAAATGCTGCAAAGGGTTTGTGTGGAATTTTTCTTCACTGACAGTGAGTGTATTAGGTGAATATAGCCTAAAGAACAAGATGGATGAGCGTGTGATTTTTTTCCTGTCATAAACAAACTAGTGAAATTCAAAATCATCTACTGTGTAGTGAGTGGAAGAGATGTATGAATTGTAAGATAAGTGAATGTCTGCAGGGCCATTTTTTCTTACCTCTATTAAAATTATATTACAAATGACATTACACTCAAAGCTAGTTTTGTGAATAATGGATTATACAATGCTATCTCCTAGGAAGATTAAAAATCCCTGATGTATTTTTTTTCTGGACAAAATTAAAGTGTAGCTTTTGCCATAGCTCTTGGGTCCGTATTGGGCAGTATTCCAAAGCATAGAGAGCCCACAGGGCAGCTTTGGAAGAGCAGTCCCTTGTCCTGAGTGGGGACAGGATTCAGAGCACCCCCACACAGGAGATGTCTGGCGATACTTGAATCTTGTTTTTCCTATGCCTCTAGATGCCTAATTGGGAGGAAAAAATGTTTTTCTTTTTTGCCAAATCCAAAAATGCCATTTGCACTTTGAAGGAATCTTCAAAAGAAGCATCTGCTCTCAAAACCGACATCTTTCATCATCAGAGAAGGAAAATTTATTCTGCAATGGTCCTCCTTGAACTTTTTGCAGCCCAAACCTAGTGATTCCAGCCCACCCTGGACCTCCTGAGGCTGGCGTGGGTCAATGGTACCCACGGCTGCTCCTCAGTCCCAGGGTTTACCCTTTAGTACATGGTCTACTTGTCTGTTATCTTCAATATTCATAGAGACAGCCACTCTCTGTGATTGTAAATAAATGCTCAGAATGTGTCCCTTACCCTTTACGGCTAGAAATCGCGCTGTGAGTGTGAGCATAACACTTGTGGTGAGAGCTGTGACCGCTGCTGCCCAGGATTCCACCAGAAGCCCTGGAGAGCTGGGACTTTCCTCACCAAGAGAGAGTGTGAAGGTACGTGCCTGAGGGACCAGTGTCCTTCAGATTCCTGGAATATGGGGCACTTATGCTTTCAGTTGGTATATTTTATTCAAGGTAAGAGCTTGCAAATAATTGACCTTTTTTTCTTGGTCCCTCAGCTTTCCAGGGTTTTTGGCTTATTTTAATGTTCTAAATAGCTATATATTTATCATTAGTGTAAGGATCATGAGAAATATGGAGAAGCATCATATAGTAGGTGTCATCTGGATGAAAAGAGCATGTGTAGCATTACACATATGTAGACTCATGTAACAAACATTAATTTGTCTACATTATAGACAAATGTAACAAACGTTTATTAAATCTTGGACTGCTAAGTAGCTTTGAATACTCCTACCCTAGTAGGGGAGGAAAATGTCTCAAGTTGGGGCCAGGCTACTATCAGAAAATAAGAATTCCTTTAGAAGGATCCATTATTATGGATTATGGTGGGCATTGTTTGTTATCAAGTAGCTGGGAAATATAGGAGATGGAAAGGCAAGGCGTACAGCTTTGTGGGAATTGACCACTTATCAGTTCATAATTAACATACACAAGTGTCCATATTTATGAGGTTGAATGTGTTGTTTAAATACACACATGGCATCATGTTTAAACAGAGGAAAGCCTATCAATCTCAGTTACCATGCCTTTATTTTGAAACAATTCAAATTCCTTTCCTCTGGATACTTTGAAATATATAGCACATTTTTTCCTAGACTTTACAGTGAAACACCAGAACTTATTTCTTCCATCTAAATATAAATAATAAGCATTGGCCAATCTTTCCTCACTGCTCCCTCCCACCCCCTTTTGCCCATCCCACCTTTGCCAACATTTGATAATCACATTCTAGCCAGTTCTATAAGATCAACTGTATTGTTATATACATGTATATACACAATAAATGTGTTTATGTACATAAATGTGTGTGAAGCCTTCTAAGCTATGGCTTATTTCACTTATCATAATGTCCTCTACTTTCATCTATTTTATCCCAAATGAAGAATTTTATCCTTTGTGGACGTAATAATATTCCATTGTATCATCTTTCTTATTTTTTTAATCCACTAAGCAGCTGATAGACATTTGATTGATTTTGTATATTGCCTATTGTGAAAAGTACTCCAATAAACATAGAGGTAAAGATATTTCTCTGACACACTGATTAGCTATAAGCAAAATTATATTTTAAAATATAGATCATATATAAGAGTAGGAGATGCTAATAGTAAAAAGGTATCAGTAACAATCAGTATATATGATGCTATAGTAATCACTGGACTGTGACCACCAAGAAACATGACAGTAATGAAAAATAGTGAAATGACTGTGTAAATGTGCTGATATTCATTTATACTTTAGATTATCACTACGGAGATAACCTGTAATGTGGTTTGTCCTGTGGGAAATGACAGGAATGTTGTACATGAGTTTTTAACGTCATAAGGCTCAGTGGTCCAATCTGGTGACAGGTACTTTGGAGCAACCAATTTCTGGAGGTTTTCTCGGGCCAAGAAAATGCTTAAAAACACACCTCTGCAGAATTGTAAATTTAAACCTATAGGAAATCAAACTCAGCTAAATTCAAGCATGAATTAATATTTTAATGAAATTTCCCTCAGCATATAATGTAATTTCAATAAATATATGAGGTATCCAGATAGGCTTGATGTATTTTAAACCAATATGAACCCCATCTATTCACTGATTACTAAGTCAGCTCATGTTTATCCAATGTCATGTGTTAGACAGAATAAGACTTTAAAACTGTTGAATGAGCCGTAAAATATTCTCCAAAAATAAGACATATTTCCTTTTTGGTTCGAGATATAACACATGCTTCACTTTCAATACTTATAACCTTTGCTTTGTGACAGGTGTTCGCCTACTTCTAAAGATTTTTTTCAATCCCAAACCTCCATGCTCTTTGGACATATGTAGGGACCTGGGACACCACTTAATGCTCACGATCATTGTTGGTGTTGGCAGGAGGCCCAGCCACTAGTTTTATTCATTTTTTTCCAGCCAGCCAGCTTGTTCTGCCCAATCCATCTGGTTCTCCACAGCTCCCTCAGGGAGCAGAACTTCACCCATAAGGATGACTTTAAACAAAATTCAACCAAAGATTTGGAAGGGTCCAAAAGTTTTAACTAAACATCTCTTTTGCTTGGGGAGATCACCAGTTCTAAGTGGGAGAAGCATTTGAAGATGGAGACTCTACTGCCTCTGAAGTAACACCCACAGTTGTTGAGGGTGTCATTAAGAGGCTCTCCTGATGTCTTAACCTCTTTCCCTTGAGTGTCCCTCTCAGAACATTACAGACAAATGAACAAAACTCTGCAAACAGGACGAATCAATGTTTAAATGACAGAGATAGTTTAAGACAAAACTTAAAAGGGCAGAAGGGAGGTTGTGTTTCCAAACTGAAGAGTAAACATTTTAAAAGTCCAGAAGTTGACAATAAACATATTAACCAAGAAACTTAGCTAGGCATACCTTTGGCAATGTATGCATTCCTAAAAGTCTATGTAAAATTTTTCATCTATGATTTGAACTGCATTCCAATTACCTGACTGTGTGGGAAAATTCTTCTACAATAGGATAAATGCCTCTATAAAGTAGATAATTACCTTCCTTTTTTCTTGAGGGCAATTTGGATTTTCTTGGATTTAGCTTAGTTAAGGCAAGGTATATTTTGAAAGATCCAAGAACATTCATTCCATTACTAAGCTCTTATGTAGAAAACATTTTCATATCACATATTATGACATTCTCTGAAGTAGCAGTCACTGATGACACAGCAGAAAAGGTCTCATTGACATAAGGTCCCAGTTCTATCCTCTGAAGACAGCTAGAGTTGTGCAGGGTTCCACTTATAGACGGAGAGAAGGTCCTGACTTCAGGGAATGGGATAAAGACTCAGATATTGAATATTAGCTCATAGTTTAAATAATTGTTGTAAATATTGGGAAACTAATTGTAATATATAATATTTCCCTCTCTCTGACAGCAGAAATAGTTGTTCATTTTTAAATTTTTATTAATTAATTTTGTTCTGCATGTGGTGTGTGTGTGTGTGTGTGTGTGTGTGTGTGTGTGTGTGTGTGTATGGAGGCCACAGGACAAACATGGATGTCATACTCAGGCATACAATCCATATCTTTTTGAAACAGGCTCTTTCATTGGTCTATAGCTCACCAATAAGATAGACTAGGTAGTCAACAAGCTCTCTGAAACCAAGCCCAACTCAGGGATTATAGGTTTACACCACCATGCCCAACATTGACATGAGTACTGGCAATTATATTCAAGTTGTAAGGTTGGCTGTACTATTTTCTTCACCCCAGAAATCTTCACTAATATTATTTTGTGATATATTCTTACATGTTGTCCTGAAAATGTAATCATTTATATTATTCAATAATTTATAACTGTGCTCCCCAAAATAAATTTTGAACCTCAACAAAATTAAGAAATTACTATAATCTATATAAAATGTCCACAGATAGGGACAAACATCCTTAGTACATTAAAGACAACTTAAAACCAATAATTGATAAAAACAATAAGCATATTTTGAACTACAGCCAAAGCCGGTATGTCTCAGAAACAAATGATATTTTCAACCCACACAAAAGAGGCTCTCACACAACTGAAGAAGAGCAAACTAAGACAATAGAAATGTCATGTGACTATAACAAGTATTCCCACCCCCGTCACAAATACTCCAGTGCTTACTATGTCTATGGTTGACTTAAAGGAGTGAGAAGACACAATATTAATGAAGTTATGGGGAAATAGTCTCATGATGAATACTTGGCAAACAGTGATTTAACAAAATTCTGGATTGCAATTTGTCAAACTCTTAGATTTCAAGTTTTACATGCATTTTGACTAAAATTTGTACTTCCAACAACATAGCCCAAAGATGTCCTCATGAAGTATGTAGGTCATATTTTAATAATCCCTGTCATTATTATTCAATTATGACTGCTTCAGGTATTATCATTCATTGAGGTGAACAGGTCAACATCCTTAAAAATTATGCATTTGCAAAATGAATGAAAGATATTTATACAGTTACATTAAGACTTGGGTTTTCTCCTCAAAATAGTGCAGGTGTCAAACAAACCACAGCTTAATTTACATACCAGGACCCTAGCCCTCAGCTTTTCTGTCCAGGATGTTTGGCATGATATTTGGGACAAACCTGGGAACAACCACTAACTGTCCATTGATGGGATACTAACATGTCTCCATTCACATAGTACTCTCTGGAGCCTTAGAGGACTCCTACTTTAAGATATAAATGCCAAAACCATTTATTGTAGTAAAATCTGGTAATTCAGAGCACTGAGCTATGTACATACATGTACACTTTCGCAAGTGTAGACATATGTGCATGCACTCAAATACAGAAACACATTGAAGAAAGGACAGATATGAAACAAGACTGTGGTAGGAAAGATTGAAAAACTCTCTCTGATTTTCTTATAAGTTACACATAATTTTGCAAGTCTTATCCATCCTTTGTGGGAAAAATGATTTTTCACACTCTCTAATTCCTATAATGTAGCATGAAACAGACAGGCAGGATGATGAACAGCAAAAATCAATGGAACTTCTTTATAAGGCATTATATTAATGATTACATATACATTATCTCACTTGATGCTATTGAACATCCCCAGCTGCTAATTACTACTGACACTTCATGTTTTGCATGGAAGGAAACTGAGTTTTATTGAAATTAGGACATTCACACATCTCATGACTACTAATAAGTGGTGAGGACACCCAACTCCATGATGGCTTGGGGTTGACATTCTGTCCTAAATTCTTGACAGCCCCGTTGAGTCTTACCTCCCTAGCTGTGTAAAATCTGAAAGGATTGTGGCAGTGGTTAGGAATGCAGAATCTGGAATTTCACTTCCAGACATGACATCTAGTGCAGACTAGAGTATCCTTTCAGGAGTTAGTTAAGTTATTCACTTTCTACTCTTGTGAAGAGAGGTGGCTTGTGATGGAGAATAGCAGTAGTGAAACTCAACCAATTAGAGTCACATGTTGGAAGTATGTTTTAGCTGTTATGAGTAGTAAAAGGAAAGACATGTGAAACCCTACATGTCTTTGTACCACAGGAGGCATCACAGAAATTCATATGGAGTGATTATTAATTACACACTATATGCTTGTTACATTGTTGTTGAATATATCTGTCATAAAAGGAAATTAGAGGTTGGGACATGTGAAATTTCTCTAAATGAAAAAATCAGTAAAGAATTGACAATTTCACACAATTCCATTTAATGTATGTCTCAGTTATTTGAAATATCATTAAAGGCATGAATTTATTAATATCTCCAATAAACCCAAGTGCTTTCTAAATATTTTTTGTGTGTACAGGTGAGACTAATAGAAAGTGATTTTCAAATATATCTGAATCCTGAAGTTAATGATGATTAGCTTATATTTCCTTTCTGCAGCATGCAATTGTCATGGAAAAGCTGAGGAATGCTACTATGATGAAAATGTTGCCAGAAGAAATCTGAGCTTAAATATAAACAGAAAGTACATTGGAGGGGGTGTGTGCATCAACTGTACCCAGAACACTGCTGGAATAAACTGTGAGACCTGTATGGATAGATTCTTCAGGACAAGAGGGGTAAAGCACACTTTATTTCATAAACATTTGTTTTATTTTTTTCATGCAGGTAATTTTCATTCTTCAAATGGTTGGGCTTTAAGTTTTAAATGGTGATTGAGAAGTTTAAGGATAAGATATAGAATATTTTAACCACTCCAGAAAATTCCATTACACATTCATTTTTAAAAATTAATCCCTAATCCCAGAACATTCTCTTTTGATTTTTAAACACAAATTAGGTTTACTTTTCACTGAATTTCATAACAAGAAAATCATAAAGTATGTGGTGGATTGTGTCTTCACATGTTCCCTCATAACACTTTTAGAATTGATATGTCCAGGGCTGGGGAGATAACACAGTGGGAACGTGATTGTTTTAGGGATGTGAGGATGAGCATTGATATAAAAGGACACCTGGCATCTTCCTCTGGCAGCTCGCCCGCTCAAAGGTGCAGGGACACAAGCAAACGTGTGCATGCACACAGAAAGGAAATTTACATTCATTAAAACATTTTGTAATGAATAAATATTTTTATAATACTTACAAAAGTTGCAGATTCAATAAAGTATTTAAGTTGCAATTTAAAAAAAAAGAATCAAGAGGCTAGTGAGATGGATTAGTAGGTACAGTGCTTGTCGTTGCAAGCATGAAGACCTGAGTGCGGATCCCAGCATTCATTGAAAATCAGGGTATGGTGGTATGAGCTAATCTCCCAGAATTGGTGAGGCAGAGAGAGCAAGATCCCTGTGCATGCTGTCTACCTGGTCTGGTCAAGTTGGTGAGCTCTAGGTATGGTGAGAGACCCTGTCTCAAAGAATCAGACAAAGAACAACTGAGAAAGGCACTTGACATCCACTATGGAATTTACATGAACTGACACAAATGCACCTGCATCTGCACACAGATACACACAAACACATACACCCATGTAGGCAAACTACACATGCATTCCATAAAAACAAAACTTCATCAACCTTCCAGCTGCGGTCATTGCAATGTCTTCTATGGGACCAACAAACTAATCCAGCAGAATTGGAGCATAACTTTCAGCCTAGTGCTGTGAAGGCAGAGGTAGGAGGATCTTTGTGAGTTAGAGATGAGACTGGGCTGGAGTGGACTCTACCTTGAAATAAGCAGGAAAAAATTATGATGAGTTTTGCAAGATCCATTTGTTTTATATCATTAATCACATGTATTCTGGCTTATAGATCTTATATATGTTTGGGTAAATTTAATATTCAACATTTGTTTCAAAAAATAAAAATAATTGTTTCTATTATTATAATATGGTTTTGTAATATTGTTTTCCAATTCTTTCATGCCATTATTATGAAGGTCTTTAAATATTGATTTTATTTACTGTACTCATCCAAAATTCATTTAGTGGTTCTACTAGCTTTATGCTACTGGATTTTTGCCTACAGATAAATTCAAGCTTATTCTGCTTTGCATTATTTATGCCAGTGTTAAGTAGAAATGTTCTCAATTTAAAGATGAACATAGTAATTCAATTACTCTTTCAAATCTATTCTTTTCATGAGCTTGTTCAAGGCAAAGAATATCCTGTGTATGTAGTCCTGACTTTGTAAGTGGATGTGACTGAAAGTACCTTGGACAAATTATGATTTTGAAACTGCTCTTTGCACTTGATTTATTAATATTCACTCAGATATGTCAACAGCTCTAGATTTAACACACTGAATTGTATTAGCAAATATATTTGCTTCTTAAACATTAAGTTTGAATATATACACATATAGATACTGTAGTATACTAGAGAAAGTTGTATCCATACCTAGCTATGTATGCACATGCACACACATATGCATCCATAAACATATATATTCATGCCCTCTTCCAACTGAAAAACAAATGTGTGCACAGTAGTGGTGTAAAATTGATATTCGTTTAATTAAAATTTCCAACAGCAAAAGCTGCTCATTACGTTAACCATTTAGTTTAATGTCAGGAATTTTATGAGGTACTTTGCACATCATTCCCCTTCATTGTAGTTTATATCAAATCTCTGTTGTTGATTTTTTATCTTCATATTACAGAGAAATAAATTGTACAAGGTCACTTAGCCAGTAGGTGGGATATGATAATCCCAGTCTGCATTGTTCTCTCAGGCTGTTTAGTCACCTAGAAAACCTACAATTTAATTGAAATGGATAATTGTACCTTTTTGAGCAATAAATATTAATTTTTATTTAAATGCTTCAGCCATGTTCAATTTGAAAGTCCTTGAAAAGTAAATCAGTATGATATTTGCATTGGTGTGTATAACTATGTTGTAATCAATGTGATCAAGCAGGCTTTATTATGAAATACATACCTGAGTATTCTAAGCAAATATTGATTTTTCTTTGTTTCTTCAGAAATTATAAAACATTTATTCTTAAATGTGTTGGGTACTTACTGCTTTTCATTCTGATTTTATTTTTAAAAAGATTATCACAGTATATAAATGATGAAACTTACAAGGTGAAACCCTGATAGTTACTGAATCTCAACATAGACACGGGTTTAATTCCAAGTGCTTTACTTTGTGTATATATTTAAAAATTGGATTTTAGAAATTGCATATATGTGTTAAAGGTAATTTCTTAATATTTTGTCATAAGAATTTAACACATATTTTAGTTATTTTTCCTTATGTTCTTGCTGCATTACAAATATTGATGCCTTTATTACATTGATTCAAAATATTTAAATATATTTTTAGGTATCACCAAATTATCCAAGGCCATGTCAGCCCTGTCAGTGTAATCCAATTGGTTCTTTGAGTGAAGTCTGTGTCAAGGATGAGAAACACGCCAGACGAGGTAAGAGACCCACTGCACTAATCAAAGTACAACCGGAAGCAAATTCACATATTTTCAGAGGATTTCACAACACATTTCATTCACATTCTTAATATTTATGAATGTTCTCTCCAGGAACCAATTTTTATTCACCTCATTAATTATTCTCATGCTTAATTATACTTAAAAACAAGGAGATTGCAATCATCTGTTTTTATGTCAGTTTATAGTCTGATGTCACGTTATGACGAGAATGCATTCTGAGAAATATGTCACTAAGATATTTAGTTCTACAAATGTCATAGAGTGCACTGAAACATATCAAAGTTAGCATTAGGGTATTTAATCTTATAGGACCAGTGTCATCTTTGTGGTCTGCCACTGAAAAAAAAAGACATTAACAGCCACAAGTTAAAAATTTTAATCATATTCTTTGAGCAATAAAATCCATGCTGAAATCCAGAAATTAAGGAATCAAAGCCAACAGAGATCCTTGATATGGAGTTTTGCAAGTGACTTTGAGGGAAGTTTCCCAAGAAAGTTTGATTAGGAAATTCATAAAACATATCTGGAATTTCTTAATGTCTCAAGTAGTAAAGCCTTGTCTTCTTTGGAAAGACTAAAATAAATCTTGACTTCCATATAGACTTTTACACAAATAACCTTGGAGTTAAAAGGCTGGCAAGATAAGTGTTGAGGCTGGTTTCCTTTTTCTTTTCTCCTCCTCTCCTCCCCTCCAGCCCTCTCCCCTGCTCCCTTTCTCCCCCTTGTGCT
This sequence comes from Zapus hudsonius, assembly GCA_004024765.1. Classification (NCBI taxonomy): domain Eukaryota; kingdom Metazoa; phylum Chordata; class Mammalia; order Rodentia; family Dipodidae; genus Zapus; species Zapus hudsonius. The sequence continues at coordinate 23,308 of PVHP010010314.1, read as the reverse complement.
CTGCCATCTCTTCTTCTTTTCCCTCACCTCCCTTTCTCTCCTTCCTCTCCTCTCCTTCCTCTTCCCTCCCTCCCTTTCTCATCTCCCCTCCGGTCCCCTTTTCTTCCCTTCATTTTCCTTCCTTATTTCTTGTTTCTCTTTTGGGTCGAGGTGACAAGGGAATCACAATGTTATTTTCTGTAATATTAACTCTTCCCTTAAAAATAATTATATGCGTACTGAAAAAGTTCTAAAAGTGTAAAAGAAGTAAAATCTCTCTAGCAGAGATACCAGTACTAACATGTTATATATTGTGCCAAAACACACAGAAAATTATTGATACACTCTGCCCTTTTTATTTTACAAAACAAACTTAATCCCTATTTATTAAAGTCTCAGAAATCCACTTTTAACATCTAAAGAGCACATCAGAATATTTCCATAATCATGCCATATCAAAATGATTTTTATGGGCTGAAGAGGTTGCTCAGTGGTTATGGAGCTTGCCTCAGAGCCTAATGACTGGGGTTTGATTACTCTGTACCTGCATAAAGCCAAGAGCACAAAGCAGCACATGTTTCTGGAGGTTGTATGCAGTGGCTGGGACCCTGGCTTGACCATGCCATGTTTCTTTACCTCTCTCCCTCTGTCTGTATTTCTCTGCTTGCAAATGAATAATAATAAATAAAATATATAAAAATGATTTTTACCTTGATTGAATTGAGAATCAAGACTGGATTGAGGACAGGCGTGTCTGTGAGGACATTTAGAAGACAACTAGATCCTAAGTTAATGAATGGGTCCATTCTTTGAGGGATTCATAATCTGACAGCACTACTGAGAGGTGGGCAGAGTAAGAGGAAGGGCCATATTGGAGGTCAGTGACAGAAGCTTTGAGCAGTTAGTCTACAATATTCCCAGGAAGAAAAGGTAGATAGCCAATGCATATTATATGTAGTACCTCCACATTTTATCTCAGTTTCTGGAAAAAAATTGAATTAATTTAAATTGATACGTAAAAACATAATTATACATATTTATGATATGTCATGTTATATTTTGATATATGTATATGTTGTGCAACATTTAAATGCAGTTGCATATATTAGTCTCCTCATAATTTCATTGCTGAGTTGGAGAAATGGTTCAGTGGTTAAGGTTCTTGCCTGCACGCTTGATCCCCCAGTACCCATATAAAGCCAGATGGACAAATGGCACATGCTTCTAGAGTCTATTTACAGAGAGTAGAGGCCATGTGTGCTCACTGTCTCTGCCTCTTTTCTATCTTTCTATGCTTGTAAATAAATAAATAAATAAAAATAGTTTTTAAAAAATCATTGCTTAATGCTGATGATGTTCAAACATTTTCAACATTTGAAAAATATGCAGTGCATTATATATTGTCAGTTTATTGTGAAAAATAGCACATCAAAACCCCTTAATTCTCTGTAATTCCAGCTGATAAATTTTAACATTAGAAGTAAATATTAATTTTTAATGTTTTTGCACCTTTCATTAAAACTAAAAATTTATTTTAAATTTATCTATAGATTGACACATTGAAATGAGCTTTTTAGTATTAGCACTATTTATATTTCCAAATGAAATTCTGTGTAGTCTTCATGTATAGATTCTATATTTTAGGAATTATTTTGGTAATTATTGTCCTAATTTCTTTTTTAATATTTTATTTATTCATTTTCAAGCAGAGATACATATACAGATACAGAGAGAGAGACAGAGAGAGAGAGACAGAGAGAGAGAGAGAACACCAGGGCCACCACGTTGTGGGTCTGGCTTATGTGGGTACTGGGGAATTGTGCCTTAACCCTGAGTCATCTCTCCTGCCTGATATTGTCCTAATTTCTCATCTAGATTATAAATAAAGGTAGCTGTGACTCTAACATCTACCCTGGAAAGTCACATTATTTCTCTACATTTAGTGTTCTCATCTGTAAAGTGAGATAAACAACTACCGTTTATTTTCAAATTTGATGTTCTGAGTGCTAATTGTATTTAACCATGCATTTTCTATAATGCTAACGGTATTGCTTAGCATACAATAAGTGTTTTTATTAACAGTTATGATGTTTACTTTCAGTTATCTTTATTATATTTTAATATCAAGCTTTATTTTAATTTCAAGCAGCAATATTAACTGGTACCAAAACAATTTAATGTTTAAATATTTTATAATTATTCCTTGCCACCCTGATTAGCAAGTTATGTCTAAGATTTCCTTTTTGATTGATATTATTATTTTTTCAAAATTCTATTCAAAATTTTCTTCTTTCAAAATTTATGGTGTTCATTCTTTTCCTGATCCTCATCTTTTTACAATTACATAAATTAAAAATTAGTTAATTATTTTTTAAAATTAATGAAAGTTGTTAACCTTATAAATTGACTTTGGGCTGAATATTTTTTATTGCTTATTTTCTTTCTCACTATTACAATATTTTAATTATTAAGTTATTAAATTTGCTATTGAAGCCTTGGTGTTCTCTTTAACTGGAGTTTTGAAAAATTTATACATTTATTTTATAATGGCTAAAATTTTAATAAAATTTTATCATATTTCAATTCATAATTAATTTAATCCTAATTTCTTATGTCATTTGATATCAGTATGAAGTTGTAATTAATTTAAATAAAATTAATCTTAGGCAATTTTTACTTTGATAAATGAGTAGACTTATAGATAAATCAATATAAACTATGAAAAATATTTATATGTTTAATAATCTACAATTTAATATAATTAGATTATTTAAATTTTATTTTTTCCAATTCACCTGCAAATATTTGAAATAGCTTAATATCATTCTCAGCTATTGATTTCTGAAAAATATTTTGTATCTCTGGAATTTTACTTTTTTTAAATTTCTGAGCTCATAACCAATGTTTATTTAAAACAAATTTAATCATTTAAAGCATGTTATCAGTCCTTTATCAATATAAAATGAGAGGGTATTCTCTTGAATCTATGTCATTGGATGGCACTAGTTCTTATTACTGAAGCTATTTCTTCTATTTATTTTCCTAACCTTTTTGAATATTTCTCGTCATCTTTCATATCTCTTGTTCACATCACACAAGCATGTTTTTAACAGTTGGAACAACAGTTCGTTAACTCACTGTATGTGTGCAGCCTGCTTTTTCAGGAGTTGCACCTTTCGTTTATTATGCTTTCTCACCTTCATGCATCCTTACCTTTTTCCTCCCTTTTCCCCTTTGTCTGAGAGAGACTCTATTGATTTTCTTTTACCATTTTGTAAACTTTGAAGCTCTATGACGTATTTACTCATTCTTTATTCACTCTATTTTTGTCTAACCAAAGGTATGCACAGTGAGCAGCTTTTTCAGGATATTACTAAAGAGAATAAAAGTGTGTGTGTGTGTGTGGTATTAAAAGAAAAAGGAAATTTTATCTGTTTTCATATTCCTTTTCTATTAATGTCAGAAAATCCATTTCCATGAACACCATCTGTCATTCCTTAGAAAAATGCTATTGATATTATCCTTAGATGATTCTTGTTAAATTGTTGTGAGTAATTTATCTTTGGCCCAGGCATCTTTCTTTCCTGTCTGTGACCATGGTGGGGCATCAGATATGCACAAGGTACTGCTTATTCTTCAGAGCAAAGTGTCATTAACCTGAAATTTTATCACATCTGCTTCTTGATCAGTATTACATATTTTCTTGTGGCTTTGTTAGATGGTAGCTATAGTTTCACAGATGTTTTAAAATTTCCTCTTTCATCTTTTAATTATTAATATATTATTTATTTATTATTTATGTGTGTTGTGTATTTATGGGTGTGCACATTCCACTTCACGCAGGTAGAGGTCAGAAGACCACCCTGAGCTGTCTGAAATGTATCCTGAAACAGGATCTCTTGCTGCTGCAAATGAATGGAAGACCGAGCTTCATTTTTTTCCTGCCTCTACCTCAAATTTTCTTAGGATAACAGATTCGTGTGCCACTTTGACTACGGTTTTTACACGGGTGCTGGGGAATCAGCCCCGAGCTGGCAGGCTATGCCAAATATGGTCACATGTGCCTTTTAACCATGAGCCATTTTTCCAGCCTCCACTCTTCACATTTTAAAGGGATTCATAGGTACAAGTTTTGTCAAAGCATTTGTGTATCCTTTGGTTTTAGGCATTACTGATGCATTCATTTTGGAGTCAAAGTAGGGTTTAAAGGCTGCTATTATTCAAACCTTAAAAATTAAATTATACATCTGCCACAATGATGCTAATGCGTTACCTCTTTCCCTAGGTCTGGCACCTGGATCGTGTTACTGCAAAACTGGATTTGGAGGCATGAACTGTGATCGATGTGCCAGGGGCTATGATGGTTACCCAGACTGCCAACCCTGCAACTGCAGTGGTCCAGGGAGCACCAATGAGGACCCTTGTATTGGGCCCTGTAACTGCAAGGTACATGGTTTATTCCAGTAATGTTCCACTGTCATAGTAGAAGGTGATTTACCTTGGCTCCTCTGTCATGTCTTTGAACATTAAGTGACTCTAAGAAACTTCTGTACATATCCCCAGCCTATTCTGTGCATGACCCTCCTTCTAGTAACATTCAATGCTTATCAGAGTCACTGCATCAAGACTTTTAATTCACCTGATATTATGTCAAAACTACAAATACAGAGAAGAACAAGTCCCTTAATAGTCCAGGCCATTTTATAATTAAAAGCTTTCCTCCTGTTGCCCACCTAGTTCATCAATTTAAAAAACACTGTAGAAAACACTGAAAATAGCAACACTTTAATATTATAAATCTGTGCCTCTGCATCTAATTCTGAAAGGAATTCGGTCAGGATTCATTGTGGAATTTTAAATGATCCTCTGAAGTTTGAACTGAGATAGGTCTTACGATTCTCACATATTTCAACTCCTCTGTTTAATTACCAGAGTGTAAGTAGACCTAGTGAAATTGACCAAACACTCGATATTTTCTCCCAAGGGAACTGTTAGCAATGCAATTTTATTTTCTGTCCATTCTCGGCTCATTGCCCGTCCTGTTAATTCAGACTAAGTGATGGCTGATACCTGCAGCTTATACACAGAGAGGAACCGAAGCATGAACATGTCCAAAAGGGAAAGACTTCTGTACTTGCCTATGACAGTCCTTTCCACAAGTTTCTGCCAGACAGTGCTTGGCTTTACTAGGTGAGAGAATGGGAAATTCTTTGAAAAAGTTAGCATGCCATATTGATGCGTATTAGAAAATACATATTCAAAATATACTGAATATTACTGTTGTGGTCATATTTCTAGTTGCTGCACAGAAAGAACCCAAACAAAAGCGGCTTGTGGAGGAATGGGTTTATTTGGCTTATGGACTTGAGGGGAGACTTCATCCTGGCAGGGAAAACGATGGCATGAGCAGAGGGGTTGACATCACCTCTGCCACAGCACTGGAAATAGTGGCAGGAAGGTGTGCCAAATACTGGCAATGGGAAGCTGGTTTATAACCCTATAAGCCCGCCCCCAACAACACAGCTCTAGCGAGGTTGTAATTCCCAAACTGCCATCAGCTGAGGATCAATTACCCAGAACACATTCATTTGTTTGTGGGGGACACCTGGATCAAACCATGACAATTACAATATTTACATATTAGGCATGTATTAAAGTGCATGGAGCACTACAATGATATATACATGTGTATACACCACTTACACCACACACCATGTTACATACACAGAAGCAAAATATAGGTATTACATTAGGGAGAGATTAAGTACAAGTCTTGGACTATTAAAACTGATGCTTAGCTATTCACAGAAGTGAACATCAAGTCCAGGAGCTGAGGTAAATGGTCATGGGTTGAATTAGTTGATCTTACAGATTTAGTGAATTTCATCCAATATTATCTGAAATGAAAAATTGCTCTCAAGGACTAAGGCTGGGAAGTAGCAGGTGAGTGATTGTTTTCCTCGGTGCAGTTTTCCTCTATCCTGTCTGAGTAATCCTACAAGCAGGATTTCAGGAGCTTTTTCTCTAATATGTACAGAAAGATATCTTGTGTGTGCTTCATTCATTCTTCAATAATTGCAGAAATCTCAAATCATTTCCACTTGCTCTGATAAGGGACAGGGGTAGCTAAACTTAAGATCGGAGAGAAATCTCCTAAGTCTGCAGAATATAGAAAATAAAAAAGGGAAGCATTTTTATAAATAGGGAGACGTTTTAATACAGCTACCATCCATAGAGTGAAGGAGTTTGGTTTGTTGAATTACAAAGTAGCAACAAATGAGAGAGGCATGTCCCTATTTTTTTCACTTTCTCTGAGAGATAGAATGACTAGAACCTGAGAGGTGTGATTAACAGAGCTCAGAGGGAAACTCCTCAAGTTGTGTCTTGACAGTCCTCTCTGCCTGATTCAACACTGTCCCAAGAGTAACTATAATCCTAATAAGAAAAATGTCTCTCACAAAGACACTTGAAGCACTAAACAAATAAAATGCTATAATAAACATCAATTAAGAAATCATAAGAGATTAAAAATTAACTATATAGCTCCATTAAAATAAATGCCTTTCAACTATGTGATATTTTAAATAGAAAACTAAATAAACAAAAATCATTTTTAAAAATAAAAATCATTTTGATAAAAGTTTATTGAGAACAATTTTCATAAAATAACACAATTGTAAAAATGAAAAATTATATACATATAGCAAAGGAGATATATCACAAATGTATAATAATATCATAATTATATCATGATGTACTATAATTGGTTTTATTACCATGTATCTGTGATGCACTATAATTAATTACCTTTCACTTCTTATTTACAAGAATAACAAATACTACAATATTACAAACACTTATACGTACAGTTTAAATACTGAGAAGACTTAATACAGAACTAAATGTGGAATATGTTATCTAATTCTCTTTCATAAAATATGATTTGAAACATTTATGCTAACTCATCATTAAAAGCAGTATGGATCAAAATGCTAATTAAGTAAAAGTTTTTATTCGAGAATTGAATTGAATATAATGATAGATTTCTGGTACAATTGAATACAAATACATGTGTATGTATGTATGTATGTATTCACACATGTAGTATTGATATCAAAATTAGCAACTTCAAATAAATATGTACTAAGAGAGTATAAATATATGTAAGTAAGGACTCAACAGTTCCTAACCTGGGTGCTCACGGGAACACTGTCAATATTTTCTTCATTTTGATATGTAGAGCAAAACATTTCAAACATAGTGATGATTTTTTCAAAAATTTTTCAAGAATTTAAAATTAGATTGAAATATGGAGAGTTGGTAATAACAGAACAACCAGAGAAAATCTAGGTAAATGAAAATACATGTTTGATATTGTGGTCATTAAGGTCAATAGTATAAGTACCTGGAGGAGGCCGACAACGCTATTTGTACCCCTGAGATGATAAATCCCATTCCCCAGAAATTCCACATCCAAATGTTTACCCTAAAGAAATGGAACAATACATTCTCACAACTATATCAAGGATGATCAACATATACTTTCATATTATAATGAAGTGAAAAAATAAATATCCCCAAAATAAAAGAGATGAACTGTACTAGAGCCGCTTTTTAATGTCTGCACAAGAAATAATTATGGATTCAACTAATCACAGAAAGAAAGATATTTCACAAAGTGAAACTTGAAAAATTAAATAATTCAAAATATGTTTATAGATTATGTACAAATGATGCATGATTTTCTATAAGGGACAAGCATTGGTAATTTTGGTACACACTAGCTATCCTGTAAAGAATACTTTGGAGATACTGAGAGTCAACTAAATCTTTATGTAATCTCATAAAAAAGTAATTAAAGTGAACAAAATAAATCTACATGTTTAAACATTGATAAGTTCCAGAAACTTCATGTGAAGAAATAAGTTCCATGAAGCTATCATTTACATAGTTTTGCAACATTAAATAATTTTGCATTTTTGTATATGAACACCAATTCAATAAAAATGCAAAGGTACTGTATGACATACTTATTTCAAAATGGTTTTAATAGAGGGAAAGGATAGAACGGAATGTAAATGAGAGTCAGTTGTGTCTAAGTATAAAATATATTTGAAACAAACATAAGGTATTATTATTATAATTACTAGGTTGTGGGTAATTGATGTTCTTCTGATTCTTTAAAATAAATCCTAATTTAAAATTTTATAACAAAAATTAAAAGGAATTTAAAAGAAGTGAATAAACTTGTTAACAGAACAGTATCAACCAACTATATTATTACTTTTACATATAACATATCTCTTATACCATTCTTTGAATAATAATATTAATGACTCTTACTCCATTATATTGCCAAATATGAATATAATAACCCAAGACAAATATTTTTATGTTTTTTGCCTTGCTGCAAATTTTGAAATTCCTGTTATTTGTTATGCATCACAAGAGACAAGTCAATCTTAGAAGTATGACAGTGTACTGAATACAAATGCTATCTCTTTCTTGGTATTTGCTTGTTTTCAGGTAAAACGTGCTAGAAATTGATTCTTTTGTAGTTTGATGTTATTTATTCAAAAGTGAGTTGGATTGCAGAATGTGATAAATAATATAAATTGAGCTTGGTCACAGAAGACACATTTGCTTTCATTTTTGTTTTTTTTACGAAGTCTTGGTAAAAGACTCAAAATCAAAGGCTGTGGTTTTATTTTCCTTTGCTTTTTTTAGTTGCACTTTCCTTAAGTCTCTGCTAGCCCACAAGACTGAGTGAAGGCCTCTGCTTACTTTCTAGAGGGTTTTGAGTTTCAGTAGCTGTTTTCTGGTCTTGCTTAAATTCCTCAGTCTCAAGTTTTTTCTAATTCTGGATTTACAGGTTCTTTCAGCTTGCTTAGGCATCTTCATCTCTCCTCTCCCTTTTGTAACCTGGTGTTTTTCATGCTTCCTAAGGTCTCCCGTTGGAAAAGTTTTCTGCCACACTTTCACACTCCCCCACTTTCTGATCTGTGTATAGTTCACAATCCTATTTCATATCTGTCTTAGATCTGGTGTCACGAGTGCTATGAGATTTCTTCATCATTGCACAATAAGAAAACAATCCAATGACTTTACATAACAGAGGAAGAAAGAAAGGAAAGCATTGTGGAGTTTGGCAGTTAGTTGCTTAGCCCACCTGACTCCACATCATTATCTGTGAAATGACAGTGAGCCTTTGCTGCTGGAATCTTAATAGGTGTGCTTAGAACTCAGACCCTCTGCACAAAATTAGAGTCATGAAGCCTAGGGATTATTCTTTGGTTGTTTACAATGATTTTTCACAAGTAGAGATAAGATTCTTTTAATTTTCCAATTTCTTTCATATGTTTATGTTTTTATTGGTTTAGAATTTCCTTCTTTTTCATTTATGTTGAGGAATAGTCAGTCATGCCTTCAACTTATTATACTTACACTCTGAATATTTCTACAAAAGACTATATATGTATATATAGATAAATAGATAGATAGATATGTATGTATATGTATTATCCTAAATCTGAATTACTTATGTGAAAACTTGCCACAAAAAGCACCAACAGGAATTTGATTCTTGCTATAATTCAGACTTATTTTTAAATTATTTTTATTAACATTGAGAACACCCTTAGTCAAAACTAGACAAGACTATGTGATTTTTTTTCTTGGAAAAAAAAGGCCTTATCCTTAGACCTCCTCCTCAATCTGAAGATACTTCTAACAAGAATCAAGTTGAGTCAGTTTATTGAGATTATCCCATTCTTCATATCTGAGCTAGCTGGCCTGCCTCAATCAGCATGCTGTTAGGTTAGTTTAACAAGAATTGCAACTCTCCTTGATATTTCAGTCATGAATCCCCATCCATTGATCTCTTTTCTCTCTAGCTACACACCCCCACTTATCCTGGTGCATTTGGATGAAGCCCAGTTCTAGGCTTAGATCTCTTTCCCTTTAAAACTTTCTAAATAAAATCTATGCTTACTTCTTTAGCTGTTATTCAGCTACTTTTTCACTGACAGCATTAAAGCTTAACTTGTTAGAAGAGAAAACCAATTTTCACTTATTCTCTTCTCTTCCTAACCCACAAACTCTATGTTATGTAGCTTTGGAACAATGTGTTTAAAGAGTAAGCACTAAACAAATGCTATTAATTGACTAATTATCCTTCCACGTGTTAACTTACTTTAATACCAGGGAACATAAAATAACAAACATGATGGAAGAAAATCTGTAATTGACCATCTATACTCAAAAACCAAGCATGAATCAAAATTCCTGGAGCAATTATTACAAAAAAAAACCCTAAAATGTCACTGTAGATATCTTTGATAACTTTGTCAATGGAATTCCCAGTTGACAATCAGTCACAGTGAAGCATGTGCTGTTGAAGTTATACTTAATTTATAAGGAGGCAGCTTCATGAGAAAGAAAACAGGAAAGTTATTGTGACCCTATTTCTCCAGAGAGAAACTGCTCTCAGCAAACTACAGCACAAGAAAACTGACACCTGACCAATTGTCTCTGACTTCCAGGAAACAAAAAAAAATAAGAGAACACAGAAGAGGTTTTCTAGTTCAACATTTTTCAGGAGAAAATATTACAAATAAAATAAAGGACAGCCATAATGAATGTTTTCTAGGTTAGACTATACAATATATTTAGTTAGACTGCTAAATTTATACATGGGAATATGTGTCTAATACAAACATTTCTCCCTAAGGGGATGAAAATTGATTCTTGAGGGGGAAAAACATTCATTTTATATATAATAAGCATATTCATACAAGGCTTCTACATATACAGAATATCTGCAGCATTAAAATTTAATGCTTGGAATCATTATGGAAAAAGTGACTAAGCAGGCCCATTACTATGATAATGAAAAATAGATAGCTAGATTGAAAACAATTTTCTAAAATAAAAAGATACATATATCAAAATATGTAAACATATATACCATTTATTATGAGGATTATTTACAATGGAAAACAACTGGATATTATTGGTTCATATTTACATTTTTAATATAATCAATTAGAATAATCTAGGGAAACAAAGCATATTTGGAATATTTGTTTCTAGAGTGGCACCATAGAATATTCTAGAAAATTAGACACATTTACCTAGGCTACATTGTGAAAACTATCATTAAACATATGAATTGGTGAAAATCACTAATAGACTTGTGGTGGTTTGATTCAGGTGTCTCGCATATGTTTAGATGCTTGATCCCCAGCTGATGGTAATTTTGGAATTGGATCCTTGTTGGAGGTGTGTTGTTACTGGCAGGGTTATGGGTGTTCTAGCTAGCTTCCCCCTGCTAGTATTTGGCACTCTCTCCTGTTGCTATTTTCCACTTATTGTTTCTGGGAGATGATGTCCATCCCCTGCTCATGTCACCATTTCCCCTGCCACCATGGAACTTCCCTTCTAAGCCACAATAAACTCTTTCTTCCATAAACTGCTTTTGGTTGGATTCTTTCTGCCATCAAGGAGAAAGCTGACAGTAACTGTAAAATTGGTACCAAGGAGAGTGATGTTTGCTGCTAGAATCCTGATTTGGTACTTTTGGCTTTTTGGAACCACTTTGTAGGAGCAATATGGAAGGATGTGAAGCCTTGTCCTAAAAGATTCCTTATAGTGGACAATTCTGGTTAGCGTTAAAAGACCTGAATGCAGTGAGAACTGTGAAATGTGAGATTTGGCTTACCAGTGTGAGAGGAACTATGTTGGGAATGGTCTGGAGGCAGTTTTTGTGAGAGACTTGCTGTGTACTGCCTGCCTGTGTCTTGATATCTCCTGCAGGGTTGCTTTGCATAGAAATGTACTGATGAGAGCAGATGGAGATGGCACAGAAAGAAATGAAATCTCTGGGATAAAACTGCTGTCCTTCATCTGCAATTCAGTTGAGAGATTACAACAACTGAGATTGGGCCAGGTGATTTGCACTGGAAAAATAGGAAGATTGTGGGCTCTTTGAAGTAAGGGCCCTGAGTGCTGAAGGAGTTTTCCTGCTCTGTATAGTTGGCTTTATTTCCCCCTGAATAAACAGTTTGGTAACCCACCTGGTATTATGGAGTATAACAAATGCAGGAAGAGAGAATCATTGAATTTGCAACATGGTTTTGTTTTTTAGAAATGGCCATGGGCAGTGTGAAGCAGGCTGGTTTGATTGCCTGTGTGGAGCCCCACTGGCCCATGAGAATGAAAAACATATGAAATTATATTAATAGCTATTTTTAAAGGTTAGTGGTATAAAGAATGTTAGAATAGCTGCTGAAGGCATGAGACTAACATCAGCCTGGAAATTGTGAACCCTTACCCTCAAGGAGAGATATTTAGGATCATGTGTATTTCCACCTGCACATTGGGGACCACACTGGATGATGACAAAGTAAAAGATACGCTGGGCCAACTGATGCTATATGGGGTAAGAAAAGACAAAAAAAAATGACAATTTTAATCTATCCATTGATTTTAGTACATAGCCTTTAGTACATAGCTGTCCCTAGAAACATTGCTACTGAGAGGAAAGTTTGTCAGTAGCTTATTGTCATCTTTTTAGGAAAACAAGAAAACAACTATTATGCACAGATCTGTGGCTTTTCTGTGTTATCTTTCCTTTAGGGTCATAGAAACTCTGGTGATAAGCCCCAGTGGATGCTTTCTGTCCTTTCTTATAGCAGAGATTTCCCATCATCTTGTCTTCTCTCTACACAACTTCCTTTGTTGTGATCCTGAGTGATTTTTGTATTCCCTTTAGTATGTCCTATCAGAAGTTGTACACAGTAGCAGAACTCTGATTTGACAAATGAGTCATATAAAGAATAATGGGAAGGTGAGAAGGAATGCAGAGGACTTCTATGAATAATTGGATATTGACAGCAAAGGGAATTAAATAGCTGGAAGAGCTCACCTGTAGATCAGGTAGTTCATTCTCAAGCTAGGAGTTAAAACAATTAAATCCTGGAACTTTTCTATTGAAACAATCTTCTTCCATGAATTTGGAATGCAATAAATCAGGCTGAGCCATGGATGAAAGGTTGATGAGTCATATTTTTTAAAAAGTAGCAATTTGCCAAATCCATAAATAATTAGATCTCAAACTTCCAAGATTTTCTATGTTAGCATGAAGGTGATAATGATATAGGTAATTGTACAACATATTATGGAGAAGGTAGAAGATATTTGTCTTTTTGGAGGTATACACAGAAGTCTGAGAATAATATATTTCTGTGCTTGAGTTATATATTAAATCATGTTGGAATCACTTTAAAAACTGTTATTTGTAAATAACATTTTATAATAATCCTATAAGTAATAAATTACATAGTTATATTTGCACTCTTGAGGGCCATTGGTAATGAAGAAAGGAGAAATCTGGCTGAATTTATTTCTTACCTGTTGAAGAGAATCTATAAAACACATTTCCTCTCTGGTTCTATAGTGCCTACCAACCTCAAAAGGCCTTTTCTGTAGCTATAAGGATGATTACAAGCAGGTACTATTTACTGTTTAGTTGTGTTTTAGTATTTGTCTCTGACAGAGCCTGAGGGCAATCAAAACCAAGAAGCTAGGATGGAATGAGTCTTTCCCAATCTGATTAGGAACATTAAAGTAAAAGCTCTTGGCAAAATAAATTCAACTTAGTTTCTTTAAACAAAGAATATTTCATGATAGCTATAAACATGTGTATAAAGGGGGGCAAATGTGAATAAGACCTATCAAAGTAGTACCATAACCAGAAGTGAATATAAAAAGCGATGAGATGGATGAGGGGTGAATGAAGGGCAAAAGAAAACATGTCACATGTAAAGAGAAGATGGGAAGATACATGAGGGAAGAGCACTGGGAGGAGAGAAGCAGATCTGGATAAGAGGGTAGACAGGATCAACAAAATGCCAAATGCTTCCTGAATCAAGCAGCACTCAAATGCATAGGAGATTAGGGGGCTCTGAGGATTTGGTCAAATTTTATTTATAGACAAGTTAGATGTAGGGTACAGAAGTTGCTGGAGCAATAGACGTCTGCCTAGTTTGGTTGTCATCCCATGGGTTAGCAGCCTCTGATGGTCTTAAACTTGGGTCCTTAAGAATGGTTTAAACCTATCTGTTTGTTGTAGTCAGCCACCAGCTGCTAGGATGAACCTCCAAGCCAGGCACAGTTATGAGAGGAAAAGACTTATTGAAGCTTGAAGATCCAGGAGAGAGTCCATAATGGGGAAAGAGGTTAGCCCTTTTCACAGGTCCAAGCAGAGAAAGAAACCTATCATCCCCCCCATACACACACACACACACACACACACACACACACACACACACACACACACACACACAGAGCAGACAGTAAGCTCAGTAAACTCAGCTAAACTCAGACTGCTTTTTGCATATCGATGGCTGGAATTCCAGATCCACTTTAGGGAAACACTTTAAGGTTGGAGCCCAGGATCAGGAAAGTGACACCTTCTCCAGCCAGGAGACTGGAGATAAAATACAAGCTTTAATAAACTCTTGAATCTCTTGGGGGACATACATACAAACTATCAAACTGTTGAAGCTGTATTCTCTAAACTAGGTTCTTGGCTTGCTGTCATATTGGTAACTTTCAATTTATTATGCAGATAATTTAAGGATTAGCTTGACAACCAATGACCAGACTTCAAATATGTCAGCTCAAAGCTTTGTCATAATAAACAAGACAAAGCTAGCATTTGGCTAATGTGTTTATAGAACTTCATAGGTGTCTATGGTCCCTAGGTTAGACATGGTGTTTGGGTTTTTCAGTGTCACCCTGAGTTTCAGGAACATGCTGGAAGGACTCACAGAAGGTAGAAAAGCTATTTATGTTATAGGTTGTTACAGGAGAAGCCACAGATGAAAATCACCAGACAGAAGATTCACAGTGAAGATTCTAGGAGAGACTAAGCATGAGCTTACAGCTCGGCACTTTCAGTGGAAGTAGACAGAGTGCTGAATTCTCCCCCATATAATGTATGAGGATGTGGGGGAAGAACTGCTAATCAGGAAATTTCATCCAAGTGTTGAAGTTCAGGGTCTATTGAGGGGCTAGGGGTAGTTAGTAGATGTAGAATGCATCTCAAAAGACTTTATATTTATCGTCTCTAATACCTATAAGATCCAACTGATACATTATGGTTCTGGTCCTCCACCTGAGCAAACCTAGGTATTCAATCAGAGTGTTAGCATAAAATACCTAATGTGATCTTAGCCAGGTACACAGATAGACAGCATATTCAAAAGTCTTATAGGTTAGGTCCATATAACATAACATTCATAACATTCATCGTTATATAAAGGGTTTGAGCACCACAAACTTGTGCCAACCCATTACTACATCACATAAGAGTTAAAGATTTCTTTGATCCATTGTGTTTCATTTAATAGACATTTTACATGCCTCCGTTATAGTTCTTCAAACATATCTCCCTAATGACCAATTCCTGATATAAAAGATCATATCTCTTAAGGTAGTCTTAAATGTCCATTATTTAAGGGTAAAGTCTCTAGATTGACAGTCCAAATGCTATTCTGAGCATATAGGAAGTATTTCAGTGTATTGATTTTGAAAGAATAAGTGATGGATAAACCTTCATTTCTTAGTTTGCAGTTTGTTCCCAGGACTTTCGATAACATAGGACTTTCATTTTATCTCTACCAACAATGCAATTTTTTAAAGCATGTTTCCAGATTTAAGTGAAATTTCACTCCTTCTATAAAGTTTCTGAAACCTTTACATCTTATTGTCCCAATATTTAATTCATTTGTGAGATGCACTTACTGCATTCTACCTTGCAATAAAGCTGATTGTTAGTGTGTCTTTTTACCCAAGGAGACATTGGCTTTTAAGTACAGAGATCTTGACTTGCACATCGTTACAGAAGCCTAGAGTTCCTAGCTAATGTGTTGTTTCAGGTTATTAGATTAAATTGAACAGGCAATTATTTATTCATAAATTTTTCAAGGGCATATTACCAGAGTAAAGTGGAGCTACGTAAAATGTAACTAATATCTAAAATTTTCTCATTGCTACTCTCAATCTGAATCTTAGGAAAGTGGTATTATTTGCTTTCAAATTAGAGTAAATGAGAAATAGATTAGGCCAAGTACAGAATGCAGTATACAGAACACCTGGACAATATCTTCAACAGGATGAGCTAAATTATAATTATAGATATGTTTCATCTTTCCTGACTGTTTACTCTTTGGAAGATGCTCACAACTTCAATTATTTGGGGGCATTATTTGTTCCTATAGGTCTGAGATTAGTTTGAATGGTTTTTCTTTTTTTTGGGGGGGGGAGCAAAGTATTTATTGAAGTTATAGATCCAAGTGATACGGATCATAATATGGAGAAATATTTTTCTCTTAAATATATATTTATTGTCCATAATGAGTTACATTATTCAGTGGGTAAACAATGAGTTGTTATCCCCAATTCCCCAATGCCCCCCTTCCCATCCCCAATTAGCTGGATGTCGACCTCCATGGGCCGTCTTGATCAGTCCTTGTGGCAGGGGGCCCTGGATAGCCTAGTACACAACCAAGTCCTCCTGGCCCAAGTGTGTTGATATTGAAGGGTGCCATGCTTCTGGATAGTCTCCTCCACCACGGCTCTTACAATCATTCCGCCCCCTCTTCCTCATAAGTCCCTGAGTCGTGGTGGATGAGTATTAAGGCTGCTTTAAGGTTGTGAGTTTGGGGGTCTTTGTGTAGAAGATCGTTGGTTTCTGTCTCACTGGATTATCCTGTGTAGATTGAATGTCTGTGGCTGTGGGTCCCTCGTTCCTCCTGTCCTTCTCTGCGGGATTCCCTATGGAACCTCCACGTTATGACTGTGGTGGCTCCTCTCTTGCCAGAATCTCAGGTATCGGCCTACAGTCGGTTGGTAGGGTTAGATGGGCCCCAGCTCTCTTGTTGCATCCTGAAAAATAAAAGCACAATCTCCATCGGAGAGTGTGATCAGTGTAGGTTAACAAATATACACATTTCTGGATTACGTAGATTCTATTTTTAGTAGCCTCCCCATCAATCACTCCTACAGTACATCTTGTCTCAGGAGCCTAAGAGTACAGGATCCGGTAATTATCGCCCTGAATCCCAAGTTCCAGAAAAGGGATCCCCCTCACTAAGTGGAAAATTGGCTGAATTTGAAAGCTGTTGATTGTCTCCCCCAGGCCCAGGCTCCTCCTTTGCACAAGTGCTCCTTTCTTGGTTTGCTGTTCTCTCCCAGTAGGGGGTGTGGTCAGCCTACTCATGGCCTCAGATTGTGTTTCATGTCAGTGGTCTATGTTTACTCCAGCTGTTGTTGATCATTTTCCCCTGGCAGCCTGTGCAGTGCCTTATAGCACAACACTAACTGCCTTCTGGGAGCTGGATAACATTCCAGACATTGCAGGGTCTCTGGATGCTGGTTGATGGCATTCTGTGGTTTCTTCAGCAACAGGGTTTTGCCTCAGGCCTAGGAGGGCACCCAAGAGCTTTGACAGAATTCTGTCTTGTGGTTGGAATCTCATGAGTCGCTTTGGTCAACAGCTCAGTGAGGGAAGGAACCAGTGGATGGAACCAGGGGTTGTCAGGCTGGTCTAATTATTCACAGGCTTAGACTCTCTCCCCTACCACTCATAGCCCCTCTTGCCAGATGACGCTCACTACTTATTCAATAGGTTACAATATGATCATGAGGATTTTATGTTTTGAAACCTAATATGGTTTATCCTCAAGTTTAAGCCATTCCCCTCCTCCGATCCCTTACCCATCATTCATAATCTCTCACTTCTTACTATTAGTCTGTATAAAGAACACGGTTATCCTGGTTAAGGACCACATATGAGGGAGAATATGCGACGTTCGATTCTCTATTCTTTTGAGTGTTTGCTTAGTAAGATCTACTCGAAATCAGACCATTTTTTCCTAAATTTTGATATATCATTTTTCCTTTAGGCTGAGTAAAATTCCATTGTGTAAATATATCACAGTTTCTCTGTCCATTCCTCCATGGATGGGCATTTGGGTTGATTCCAATACTTGACTATTATGAATTGAGCTGCTATAAATAAAGTTGTACAAATGTTTCTGTGTCGAGATGTGACATATTGTGGGTAGATGCCTAGTAGAGGAATAGCTGGGTCCATTGGTAGTTCTATGTCTATTATGTTCAGGAGTCTCCACACTGCTTTCCATAGTGGTTGAACAAGTTTGCAATCCCACCAGCAGTGAATAAGTGTTCCTTTTTCCCCGCATCCATGCTAGCAACGATTATTGTTTGTTTTCTTTATTATTACTCTGACAGGGGTAAGGTGGTATCTCATTGAGGTTTTGATTTGCATTTCTCTGACGCTTAGAGATGCTGAGCACTTTCTCAGGTGAGAAAAGTCCATATGTGTTTCCTCCTCTGTGAATTCTCTGTTGAGATCAGTGCCCCATTTTGTGAGGGGGCAGTTTACTTTTTTGTTATTAATTTTTTTGAGTTCTCTGTAGATTCTGGAAATCAGGCCTCTGTCTGAGTTGTAGCTGGCAAAAACCATCTCCCTATTTGAAGGGGGTATATTGACTTTGAGAACGGTGTTTTTGTCTGTACAGTAGCTTTTGAGTATGATCAGGTCCCATTGGTTAAGTGACTGTTGCACTTCCTGGGCTACAAGACATTTGCTCAGGAAGTTGTTTCCAACTCCTATCTCATGTAAGGTTCCTCCAACTTTTTCTTCCAGTGTGTTCAGGGTTACGGGCTTGATATTGAGGTCTTTGATCCATTTGGATTTGATCTGTGTGCATGGTGAGAGGAGTAGGTCTAATTTCATTTTTTTACATGTGTTTACCCAGTTTGTCCAGCACCATTTGTTGAAGATGCTATCTTTGGCCCAGCATACATTGTTGGCACCCTTGTCGAAGACTAAGAAGCTAAAGTTATTTGCATTAAAGGCTGGGACTTTGAGTCTATTCCACTGGTCAGACTGTCTATTTTTCTGCCAATACCATGCTATTTTAGTTACTATTGCTTTGTACTATGTTTTAAAGTCAGGTATGTTGATACCTTCTGCGTAATTTTTCCTTCTCAGAATAGTTTTAGCTATTTGAGGTCTCTTACCCTTCCAGATAAATTTTGAGATTATTTTTTCAATATCTGTGAAGAAGGAGGTTGAGATTTTTATTGGCATTGCATTGAATCTGTAGATTGCTTTTGGCAGGACTGCCATTTTTACTATATTGATTCTCCCTAACCATGAGCATGGAATGTCTTTCCAACTCGTCACATCCTCCTCTACTTCCCTTTTGAGAGTCTCAATATTTTCCTTATATAAGTCTTTCACAACCTTGGTTAGTGATATTCCCAGGTATTTTATTTTATTTGAGGATATAGAGAACGGGACAGTTTCTCTGATTTCTTTTTCAGAAGGTTTTTCTTCTGTATATAGAAAGGCTACTGATTTTTGTGTGTTAATTTTGTATCCTGCCACTCTGCTGAAGGCATTGATCACCTTAAGGAGATTACTAATACTGTTGTTTAGATCTGATATATATATAAGATCATGTCATTTGCAAAGTGGGATACTTTGACTTCTTCCTCTATGATTTGTATCCCTTTTATGCAGTTCTCTTGTCTTATTGCTTGGGCTAGAACTTCAAGCACTATGTTAAATAGCAGTGGTGAGAGTGGACATCCCTGTCTTGTTCCTGAGTTGAGGGGGAACTCCTTGAGTCGTTCCCCATTGAGGATGATTTGTGCTTTAGGAGATAAGTGTATTGACTTTATCATATTGAGGTATAGGCCATCTATTCCTATTTTTTACAGGGTTTTGAACATGAAGTGATGTTGAATTTTGTCAAAAGCCTTCTCTGCATCAATTGAGATGACCATGTGGTTTTTGCTGTTGAGTTTGCTAATGTGGTGAATTATATTTATTGATCTGTGAATGTTGAACCATCCCTCAGATGAAGCCGACTTCGTCAGGGTGAATTCTAGACTTGATATGGGTTTGTATTCGGTTTGCTAGGACTTTGTTCAGGATTTTAGCATCCAAGTTCATCAGGGATATGGGCCTGTAGTTTTCTTTCTTTGTTACATCCTTGCCTGGTTTGGGAATTAGGGCGATGGTAGCTTCATAAAAGGAGTTTGGGAGCCTACCCTCTTTTTCTATGTCCCTGACAAGCTTCAAAAAGAGAGGTTTCAGTTCTATGATTAAGGTTTGGTAGAATTCAGCTGAGAAACCATCTGGACCTGGGCTTTTCCGTTTCGGGAGGTTCTTGATTACCGATTCAATCACTGTGATTGTTATCGGATTGTTTAGGGTCTTAATCTGCTCTGGTCTGAGCTTTGGAAGTTAGAAGGTGTCCAGGAATTTATCCATTTCTTCCAGGTTCTCTAATTTTGTAGAGTAGAGGTTTTGGAAGTATGACCTAATGATAAAACCAATCTCTTCAGGATCTGTTGTGATCTCACCCTTTTCATTTTTTTATTTAGTTAATTTGTGCCTTCTCAGTTTTTCGTTTGATTAGGTTGGCCAGGGGTTTGTCAATCTTATTGACTTTTTCGAAGAACCAACTCTTTGATTTGTCTATTTTTTCAATCGTTTTCTTTGTTTCCAAGTCATTAATCTCAGTTCTGATCTTAATTATTTCCTTGAGTCTCAATTACCTAGGGTTGGATTTTTCCATCTTTTCTAATGACCTTAGGTATGAGGATAGTTGTTTGATTTGAGACCTATCTGTCTTTGTTATGAAGGCATTTAGAGCAATGAATTTCCCCCTTAGAACTGCCTTCATTGTGTCCCACAAGTTCTGAAAGGATGTGTCCTCATTATCATTTGTTTCCAGGAAGTTCTGGATTTTCTGTCTGATTTCTTGTTTGACCCATTCATTGTTCAGGAGCGAGTTGTTCAGTTGCCAATATCTGTTGAAATTTTTGGATCCTCTCCCATTGTTAATTTCTAGTTTTAATGTGTTTGGTCTGATATGATGCAGAGGATTACATTGATCTTTCTGAATTTGCTGAGGGATGATTTATGGCCCAGTATATGGTCAATTTTGGAAAAAGTTCCATGCGCCGCTGAGAAGAATGTGTAATCTGTGTCCTTGGGGTGAAATGCTCTGTAGATGTCTGTTATCCCTAGTTTGTCAATGATGCCATTTAGCAGCTTGATTTTCCTGCTTGTCTGTTGTTTGTACGATCTGTCTAGGGATGACAGTGGAGTGTTAAAATCTCCTACTATGATGGTGTTGGCATCTATATCTGCTTTGCTTTTGAGGAATTTATGCCTAATGAACTGAGGGGCCCTTGCATTTGGTGCATATATATTTAGTATAGTGATGTCTTCTTGCTGTATTGTTCCCTTGATGAGTAGAAAGTGGCCATCATCGTCCTTTTTTATTGCTGTTGGCTTAAAAACTATTTTGTCAGATATTAGAGTAGCCATACCTGCTTTTTTATTTTTCCCACATGCCTGAAAAATTGTTTTCCACCCTTTTATTCTTAGTAGGTTACTGTCTTTAGCGATAAGGTGTGTTTCTTGTAGGCAACAGATGGAAGGGTCCATTTTCCTGATCCATCCTGCTATCCTGTGACTTTTTACAGGAGAGTTGAGTCCATTTACCTTCAAAGTTATAACTGTGACATTTGCCATGTTGCAGAGAATATGGGGGATGGTATCTGAGCTGTTGTTGCTCTTTTGTGTTACCTTGTTTGTTCTCTGTTCCTTTCCTTGGGTCGGTTATTTGTTTCGTCTGCAAGGGATATCTCATGAAGTAACTTTTGCAGGTTTGGCTTTGTGCTCAAGTAATTGTAATGCTGATTAGTCTCATGGAATACTTTAATTGCTCCGTCAGTTTTGATGGATAACTTTGCTGGGTAGAGTAGTCTACGTTGGAGTCCATTCTTCTTTAGGCCTAGAATCGCTTTGTTCCAAGCTCTCCTGGCTTTTAAGGTTTCTATGGAGAAGTCTGATGTGATTCTGATGGGTTTTCCTTTGTACGTGAGTTTCCTTTCTCTCGTTGCTCTAAGGACTCTCTCTTTATCCTCACTGTTTGGCATTGTAACTAAGATATGTCTTGGGGTGTTCCTCCTTTGGTCCAATTTGTTTGGGGTCCTCCGTATCTCTTTTGGTTGATTATCTCTTGCCAAGTATGGAAAGTGTTCTTGAATAATTCTGTTGAAAATATTTTCTATGCCCCTTGTTTGGTTTTCTTCTCCTTCTGGGATCCACATGATCCTGAGATTAGGTCTTTTTATGGTATCCCACGTTACCCTTGAGTCTTGTTCACTTGCTCTTTTGAATTTTGTCAAGGTTCTGATTTCCCTTGAATTCTCCTCTGTTCTGTCTTCCATGTCTGAGGTTCTGTTTTCCAGTGATTGATCCTGTTGGTATGAGATTCTAGGGATATACTTATTATTTCAATGTGTTTTTTTGTTTTCTGAAACTTCTTTCTGGGTTGCTTCTATCATCCTGTTGAGATGTGATTTCATTTCACGGTTTTATTTAATTACTTCTTCCTGACAGTCATTATTATATTTGCAGATGTCTTTGGTTAATTTGGAGAGCTGGTTTTTGATACCTTCAGTTTGTTGGCTTGACTTTAGTTCTGATATGTCTCTTCTGAGATCCATTTGGTTCTCCTCTAATATATTAAGCCTGGTGGCAAAGCTAATGAACTGACTTTGCATCCATTCAATATGTTGGTCCATCTTTTCTTGCATGACTATCTATAAGTTCTCCTTAATATCTGTGCCAGTATGATCGGGGTTTCGTGTCATGTCATCCTGGTCCTGCTTCTGATCTCTCTCTTTTTAGTGGTGTTGTTGTCATTTGTTGTAGTTTCCTCAGCTGGTATAATATTCTTGCGTTGAGGTCTGCCCATTTCGATTCCACTTGAGGTGGTTGGCAGAATGCCTTTGAGATATCTGCAGGTGTTGGTGGGTGTGGGGGATGGCAGAGTGCAGTGGGCAGTGGGGTGGTTTCAGTTGTCAGGGCTGTGGGGGTTAGTGTTTGTGGGGAGGGATAGCGTACCCCTGGATGCCGTGGGTATGGGTGGTGGGGTCACCAGATTAGGCAGGCCAGGGGAACAGGCCCACAGAGGTCTGCAGTCACAGGGGATGGGGTCGGCAGGGGGAGGGGCGGGGGTAAGTCTGCAGTGATCCCTGGATCTGGTGTTGCTGGGATCTCTGGGCACAGATAGAGGGCCTGATGGGTTCCTCAGGCACAGAAAAGGAGCGGAGACATGCTGGAGGCCGGTGGGCTGGGGGAGGGGCTACAAAGGAGGCCCCAGTTGAATGGGTGAAAGAGAAAGAAAAAAAAAACAGGAAAGCCCTG
>PVHP010010313.1:0-48556 GCA_004024765.1 Zapus hudsonius | reverse complement strand
TATATATATATATATATATATATATATATATATATATATATATATATATATATATATATGTAAAATCTGAACCATGGTTATTCAACTTTATTCTTATTTTTTTTCATAGAACATTTCTAGATTTCTTCCGTTCTTTCCATTTGGGGGGCTTCATGTTTTCCTTTACTATGATATGTCCCTAAAAATAGTGGTGGAAAATACCAGAGAAAAGAAACACCGATAGTCTTCTCTCCTGTAAAGTACTCAGCCACCTGCCACCTCTGTGTCTAGTTTGGTGTCGTGAGTCTGCTGTAATGATTGCCGGCCTCTTAGAAAACTTAACCTGCCCCAGCATCTGAAATGTTTGCCCAGGGCTGCACAAATTCTCCATGGCTCCCTGTGCACAAAGCTTCAATGTAAGTGAAGTATTCAAGGAAAGATAATGTGTAGTCCTACAAAGAAACCACAGGATTGCTGGCATTTTGGTAAGGAATGTTTTGTAATTGCATAAGTTCAACACAAATGTGAGAATCCAGGGTGAGAGAGGAAAGGTGTTAAGCCTGTAAAGCACTGGTAATTCTATCTGAAGCACACTGACTCTACATTGGAACATAAAAGAACTCTGATCACCCAACATTACATTTCCTTCTGATTTTTAAAACAATTTGGGATTCTGCTTTTCCATAAAATAATATTTTGCAACAAAGAGTGACTGACACAGTTCTTACTGGTGTATTTGTTTTTAGAGTTTTTGTTTTGTTTTTTGGTTTTTTTTGTTTTGTTTTGTTTTTTTTCGTTTTGTGTTTTGGAGTTAGGGTCTGGCTCCAGCCCAGGCTGACCTAGAATTCACTATGTATTCTCAGGCTAGTCTTGAAATCATAGCACAGTGATTCTCCTTCTCCACTTCCCTACTGCTGGCATTAAAGTTGTGCACCACCAAGTCTGGCTGTATTGGTATTTAGAATAAATTGCTCCAGACGTATTCAATGGGCTTCTTGCAATACTCAAAGACCTATCAGCAGAGGCTTGCAGTACAGTCAGTAATGGACTGAAAAAAAAATATATGTATATACCTTTTGGACATTCAAATTTATATGTATTTCTGTCATTGGCACCTTATGGAGACAATCATATGATATATGTCAGATACTGATTACTTAGGAGAAAATTATAATTTTTACTTAGAAATGATTTCAGCAGGGTGATTGTTTCATTTCTATTTGAAATAAGATAAATGACAGTAAGGTGATAGAATTTGTACCAAGAATGAAATAGTTTTAGGGAAAAGGACTTGTAGACACAGGTGTGCTATGGATAGAATTCAATTGCAATATCTAGATGCTAAATTATTCTAATTATTTACGATAAGGGTCTTAATCTCAGTACATACTTAACTATTCAGAAAGTTGAACCACAGTAAGACATCATTTCACTAAATGATTATTAATACTTAGCTAACTTTTTAAAGTGGTAATTTTATAAGTACAATTTTCAATTTATTTATTTATTTGCATGCAGAGAGACAGAGAGATAGAGAGAAGACAGAGACAGAGAAAGAATGGGTGCAACAGGGTCTCCAGCTGCTGAAAATGAACTCCAGAGGCATGTGACACTTTGCACATCTGGCTTTAGGTGGGTACTGACGAATTGAATCCAGGGCCATTAGACAAAGCAGGCAAGTGCCCTGACCACTGAGCAATCTCTCCGACCCTTATAAGTACTTTTGAAAAACAATGAAACATTGAAATTTTTCTTTTAAATATTATATAACATTATATTTATTTTCTAAGTTTATAGAAATTTCTTTAAGATATTAAAGGAACCTTTTTAATATGATGGTAAAACTGGGCTACAGAGGTACTTAGAGTGCAGGACGAATGTCTTGATTTAGTTATTTGATTGTTATTGGCAGTGCTAGGAATGAAGCCATGTTTCATGCACACTAGCACAAATACAGTTATATTGAGCTAACATGGGTGCAAGATTTCACTCAGCTCATTGATGAAGTGGCGGCCAGTAAGATGGTAGAGCTGACACACGGGAAAAATCAAAGAAGCGTGAATTTGTCTGCAGCAATGTAACAATAAAATAAATTTGGAAGCATGGTCTTTCCACAAGACAATAATTAACTGCGTTCAGTAATCCATAATAAATTGTTGTATGCAGGAAAATAAAATATAGAGTAAACATGTTATCTTGTTCCTAATTTCTCACATTAAAAGAAATTTCATTTTAACAAAAAATAATCTCACCAAAACATGGGAATTCCATGAAGAAATGAGACTCTAACCACACATCATCAATATATTCAAGAAAACTTAACTTTACTCATTTTCACAAGTTGTGGTATCTCGCACATAAAATCCTGCCTGAATCATTTTAATAGCCCTGTGTTTCCTTGCAGTATTTAATACTGAAGTGGAAACGGCTGCATTTCTAATGTGCAGGTCTCTGCATTGATTAGCGATAATGGAAACCACTGTGATCAATGAGTATCTGCAGCAGAATGCGTGAAAAAGCAAAAATTATATGGAAATATTTGTAGAAGCTATCACTTTCTCATTCAATTCCTCAGTGTGAAACACGATTGCCATTTCTCTTGGGAGGTAATCTCCAGGCACAAACAATGTCGACTTCAATGTCGACTTGCAATGAGTTCTTTCTTTTTCTCATTACAGTTGGAAGAGAAGTTCACATTAATAACAGCTTAGGAAGGCCCTCCTCTTCATTTTCTGTTTGTTGTTGACTTGTTTCTCTCAAGAAAGACCTAAATTATGGAAACCACGTAAAGACGTGGAAGAAAACGTAAAGACGTGGAAGAAATTTATTTAAATTTTTATTTATTTTCAAGCAGAGAGATACAGAGAGAGAGAGAGAGGGGGGGTCAGCTGTGTGCACCAGGGCCTCTGGTCACTGCAAACAAATTCCATTGCAAACAAATTCCAGATGCATGTGCCACTTTATGCCTCTGGCTTGATGTGGGTCTGGGGAATTAAACCCAGTACATTAGGTTTTGCAGGTGAGCGCCTTAAATGCTAAGCCATCTTCCAACCCCAAAAGAAATTTTTAGTTATGTAAAATATGGATAAATTTTCACGTCATAGGTAATATTTGACTTACTCATTTAACTTACCCTGGTTTGGAGACCAGCAGAGAAGCTGAATAAACAATTTAGGTCCTATGAAATTATGCATGGCTTACAAAGTACTCAGTATTTTGAAACTTTCAGTTAGATATTATGTCTTCCCTAAGTTGATGTGATGCTTCTTTGAAAGAGGCATTCTGCCATTCTAAGAAAATTACTTTTCCCATTTTATTACATATTTTTATTACAAAATATTATATAAAATATTACATATTTTATTACATATTCTCCATTTCTAATACCCAATCTCTTTGAAGGCACATTAGTCCTGTTGGAAGGAACACCTGGCACACTTTATAATTAAAAATCTGTATTCCAGTCTTGATCTAGTTCTTGCTGTTCTTCAACAAATTATGTAATCCCTTCCCATTTCAAACTCATCAATAAATAAAATGTAGGTAAAATATTTCCCTATAATAATTTATTACCCATTAGATGAGGTAATTTATGACAGACAGCACACTAATCTTATAACAGGTGCAAAAGAGGATCCATGAGGGTCCCTTGTCCTAATCTAAAGCAATATACATATATATGTATATATACATATATATACATACATAATATATATGAAATTTAAGTCAGCAACTCAAAAGTGATTTTTAAAATCACACATTCTAGAACAAGCCAATGTGCTGGAGAATGATGGTGGGAACAAATTAAAAGTCTTTTTTTTCCCTTAATGATTACAATTTTCAGAAGCAAAAATACTTATGTTCATAACAGACAGTCCTCTCAGATATGAGCCAGTGTCAATTTATTCTGAGGTGTGATGTCATGAGCAGAAGTGCAAAATGTAAACGGTGTTTTCCACCTCAAGCCTGCAGTGAAGTGGTCCAAGCAACCAGGATCAGTGCTCCTGGAAAAAGCTCCCTTCATTATGTGTTTTCAGAAACACTGACTGATCATGGCTTTCCTTTTGAATTAGATCATTGTACATCAGAAAACTGACTCTTGTCATCTTTTGTGTGTGATCTACTAACTCCCCACAGCATACAGTCAGTTACCCGATGACCCTATACAGGGCCATGACCCACAGTTTAACAAGTTATAACTTAGGAAACTGAGAATGAAAGGAACAATCTTTTCTCTATGTTAAACATTTAGATTAAGTATGATTAACAATATATATCCAGTGGCATGTAGAAACTAGACACCTTAATGAACATGAAGATATTATAGTTTTATGTTACAAAACAGTTTTATGAATGAAAAATCTTATATATGTGCAATCTTACCATCCGTGGGCTATTTTCTTTAAATTATCATCTGTAGTGATTTGATTCAAGTGTCCCCATAAACTTAATGTGTTCTGACTGCTTCATTCATTGCTGATGGCAGTTTTTGAACTTGAACCTTGTTGGAAGTGTGTTGTTGGGGGCGGGCTTATATCCAGCTTTGTTGACAGTGTTTGGCGCACCTTCCTGGCACTGCTGCCTGTGTTGTGGTGGAGGTAATGTCCACCTTCTGCTCATACCATCCTTTTCCCTGCCAGTATGGAGTTTTCTCTCCAGTCTGTAAGCCAAAATAAACCCATTCTCCCACAAGTAGTTTTGCTCAGGGTTTTACTACACGGCAATGAAAAGGTTAACTACAATATCATCTTAACAAAATTGGGTTTTTATTCATTACAAAACTTATAACATTACTGAGGCAAAAAAAAAAACAAATGATGTCCAGGACAAAAATCATGTTTTCTTGAATTTATCAATGTTATATGGAATGATAAAATATAATTCTTATAATCTAATAATTCAAATAGATCATAACTACACAAAGAAAATTTAGTTAGTGGTTAAAAAGATGGTTTTGAAAATTAATATTTTAGAATCATGGTGGTGGAGGACATCCAGAGACATTGCCCCTTCAACAACAACACCCCCCAAAAAAAACTGGCACCTGCTTGTATAGTTCATAACCCTCCATCCATGGACCAGCAATCCCACTGAGGAGGACCCTCAGCAGATTGGGGGCAGGGAGGAGGGAAATGGTGGTACCATCACAAGTGTTTCTAGTTATTAATAATAAATAATTTTTGAAATGCATTAATTTTTATTGTCATATAGTTTGAGATATTCTAAAATGTAACTTTACATTTCTTCCTTAGTGCACATATTTTCCTAGTTAATAGATGCAGCTGAACATTTATTTCGATATTTAAATATGATGTGATATAAAGGAAATATCATGATGTTTTCCATAATAGTAACTTTCAAATTAAAAATTTTTACCATGAATAGTGGTACACAACCTTTAATGCCAGCACTTGGAATTGTAGGTCAGCCAAGATTATAGAATGAGTTCCTTTTCAGCCTGGGTTAGTATGAGACCATGCCTGCAAACATCCTTCTCCTCCCACCCCCCAAAAAAATGGTATAAAGAGTGGGAAGACTTAATGCAATGACAGAAAAAGCAAACTTTTTAAAGTAGATTTTCTGAGTCAGTATAGAATAAAATATAAATTTCCCAGTAGGCTTCTAATTTGTTTTTTTTGTGAAATAATTTAAGTATGCAAAATTAATCCATTAATCTCAGAGTTATATTTTCCTTTAAAGAATGATACAATGATTTTTAGAAAGGCTTAATAATGATATCATGAATATTAGATAAAAATTTGGACATTGAAATGGTAATGGTATTTAATATTATGGCCCTCAATATTCTTTTATTATGACTTATGAAACTTATCTCTGATGTTTTATTGTGATTAACTGTCATATGAAAGACAAATTGAATCATATTAGTGAGTAAAACAAAAGTAGACCTGTAATTTAGACCATATTAGTTAAGCATAATTATTAAAGTGCTTACAAAGAGGGTGACTATGGTTTACAATGAATGTTAACATTCCTATGTAGATGCTTCTTTCTCTTACTATTCTGAGATAGTGACACACACACACACACACACAGACACTCACCAAAGAATTGTTTCATTAATGACAAGGATACTTTTAGGGAAATGTACATTTCATCAGTGTGTGAACCTCACAATATCCTAATGAAGTGTCATGTTTCGCAGATGACTCAAACCTCATATAGTTAACTACATATGTGCATATCCATGTTCAGAGAATGAGAAAAAGACGAGGGACTATGTTAAAGTATTGATATATAAGATTATGCCTTTATGGGAACAGGCTGAAATCTTCATTGGATCAAGAAGCTGAAGAGTCTGGGTGAGCTTCCAGTTTTCAAACTGAAATTCTTCCTTTCCACGTGGCTTCTTTATTATGTAGTTATTTGCTTACTTCTTTATGTTTGCTATTTTTCTTTTAGTGATTAAACAAAGTCCATTAAAATAATAACTCAAATCTTTAAAGGCAAGTGTTTATAGATGCTAAACATATGTACAAAAATATTCACAGTTCCAAGTTGATTAGTATTTGAACAAATAACTGGACACCTGTTGCAGTCAGCTTTCTTGTTGCTGCGCAGAAAGAACCCAAACAAAGGTGGCTTGTAGAGGAATGGGTTTATTTGGCTTACAGACTCGAGGGGAGACTCCATCCTGGCAGGGAAAACGATGGCATGAGCAGAGGGCTCGACATCACCTCTGCCACAGCACTGCAAACAGCGGCAGGAAGGTGTGCCAAACTCTGGCAAGGGGAAGCTGGTTTATAACCCCATAAGCCCGCCCCAACAACACAGCTCTAGTGAGGTTCTAATTCCTGAATTGCCATCAGCTGAGTATCGATCTATCAGAACACATTCATTTGTTTGTGGGGGACACCTGTATCAAACCATGACAACACCTCAGACTAAAAACTTCCCAGACATAAAATTAACCCTAACTAACACCCACTGATTCTAGGTTAGCTGATCAATGGGGAATGCGTATTTGTCTAAAGAGTAATCAAACGTTAGGATTAATACAAGAGATTGATAAAATATGGAGCGTAAGTTAAAGGTCTGCACTGTAGCTGGTTAGGCGCAGGAGGGCCAATGAGAAGAGGAAAGGAAAATGCCCTAGAAAAAGTGGGGAAGGCAAAGGAATTCAGCCTTGAAAGGGCAAGAAGAGTTACTGTTCTCGAAATCACCTAGGGTCCATGGAAAAGTTTCAACAAAAAGTGAGACAAGCAGTTTCCTTTTGAAAGACAAATTTGATTTTATTGGTTTACAGAATGGAGAGGCTTAGAATTAGTAGACATGGGGCCAAAGGTCATCTTGTCATTTTTACTAAAGATAAATGACAGGATAATAATGGTAAAGTAATGTGGAGTTCATGTAACTATAAAAATACCAAAAAATAGTTTTAAGTATTTAAAAATGAGAAAATGAAATGAACTATCAAGACTTGGCCCTTAAAATGAGGTGAATGAAAAGTTAATTACTGAGATTTTTAACAGGAACACAATGAATAAGACCACTCATGGTGTGATTCTTGAGCTATTTAAGGTCAACACAATGCATTTGCAAACCACTTCAAATGAGAAATGTTTTTGGAAATCTGGGCTATATCTCAAGAGAAGAAAGATTTTGTCCATGTATGAAATCTAAATATAAGACATGTACTTCATAGAAACTGGAGAGATGGTCACAACCTTGGCCATTATCTATACTGACTCTTGAATATTATCCAAAGAACAAGATATCCACTCTCCTTGCTCAGGCTGGAGGACATATTTAAAGCATGAGGATTGTGGCTGGAGGTCAGAATACAAAACAAAACAAAATTAAACAAAAGCAAAAACCACAAAGTGGCACAACATGTTATAATCCTTCTTGTCCAATCAGCATCATCATCACTTCAGAACCTCAGTGATTTCCTAATTAACATTTTACACTTTAATTTTTTTGACTTCTTGTTACCATAAGTGTGTGTGCATGTCTTTAGTTT
The DNA here is from genome assembly GCA_004024765.1 of Zapus hudsonius. Lineage (NCBI taxonomy): Eukaryota > Metazoa > Chordata > Mammalia > Rodentia > Dipodidae > Zapus > Zapus hudsonius. The sequence goes on along the minus strand of PVHP010010313.1, from coordinate 40,593 downwards.
AAGTGAACTGAATACGTTATATTAGAAAAGTAAACACATAAATGAAAGAACAAGATTGACCCATTACAAAAGAAGATCTTAGTAGGTATAATTTGCAAAAGTATGTACATTTAAGTTATAAGTTGGTAGCCTAATAATTCACTATAAAAATATAGTTGTGTCCAGAGGGCCATGAATTTAAATTCAATTTATAATTGCATCTGTAGATTTGATAAACATCAATGAGTGCATGCCGATGCCATGAGAAACACTGGGCCCTGAAAAAATAATCATTAGTACGGAAGGCAATGACAGCAAATCAATGGTGATAATCATGATGACATGTACAAGTAATTCACAACACTGTGCACCAGATAAGCCACATAAATATAATTATCTTTATCTCTATTAAACTGAGCAGTTAGTCTTATCCTATCTGAGAATTATTAACCTAAGAAGTTTTACTTCTACTGATTGAATCAATCTCAGCAAGGTCAAAGTCATATTTTAGTGTTCCGTCTCTAAAGGGAAAAAGGGAAGTTTTTGTTGGTTTGTTGGTTGGTGTGATGGTTAGGTTTTGTGGTCAACTTGATCTCTCTGATTATCTTGGGTGGGTCTCTGAGGATGTTTACAGGAAAGCAGACTCTTCAGTAGGGGGAAGGATATAAGGAAGCTCAGGAGAGCTAGAAATGAAAATCCCTTCCAGGAAGGGCAGTGAAGGAGGAAATTGCAGAGACTCAGGAAGCCATTAAGTCTTGGATAGGATTGTAAGACCTCACCCTAAGGTTATATAAAGGGGAAGGAGATTTCTCTCCCTAGCCCCCTGCCTTTTTGTTGTTCTGTGTGTGTGGTGTGGGTGATGGGTTTCTCTCTCTGCTTGGACCTGTGAAAGGGGGCCAGCCTCTTTTTCCATTACGGAACTTCCCCTGGATCTGTAGCTTCAATAAATCCTTTAGTCCCCTAACTGTGTGTGGTTTAGATATTCCTCCCAGCAGCACGTAATTGCTTTTATTTATCTGCCTTTGGGTAAAACTTCAAGAAATCCAATGAGTCCTGTTTTTAGTATCTGAAAGACTTATTGCTAAAATATCTTACCAATCAAAACAAAACTTTTTTAATCATTACAGATTAAGTATAATTAGAAGACAATTTGTTAGAATTATGAAGAATAGAATTACTTCTCCCTTTTTCATTTCACTCAAAACTTTTCTTCCCTTTCTCTAACCAGCAGCAGATCCTGGTCTAAAGCTGGGCCTGGACTGGCAGATTAATTAAAGGAAAGATGGTCAGGTTTAACAGAAGGCTATAACTGCAGACTTTATTGTTGCTCTCACTGACTTGGATAGATGTGGCAATACCCTGGTAGCCATTAAGAACTGCCCATGCTCTTCTCTCTCCCATAGATTGGACACCATTTTTCCTGTATGGCCTGGGTATCTTTCATAATAATAACAGAGAAATAACTGACAACTGGTGCTGCAAAGTTCCACTTCCCATGAGATGCCCAAGAACACTCTGTCTTTGTAAGACCAGGGTGGCCAACAGCCCACACAAGGAAGAAGACTTTTAGAAGATTTCAGGCAGGCCTCTTCTAACAAAGTTGGGCTTTTTTATTCTTAGTTTGGGACTTATGTCAAAAGCACCAAGAAAGTGCTTTTCATTTAAAATCCTGTTTTGTAAAGGTTTATTGAAGTGACCTGACTGAGTGTGGCGCTGATGGATACAATTAAGAATTATGTAAGTCCCTTGAAGAAAGAAACGAGGCTGCTTAACAATTTTCCACTCTATTTCTTTTCTCTGTCTCATTTTGTTTTCACTCAAAATCTGACTACGTCCTTGGTTGAAAAAAAGTGTCAATACTGAGAATCTCAAAATTCATACAAGTCAATTCTTAAATTTATCCTAGAAGATATAAACATAAAATGTCTCACTCCTTTGGTATACTCTGATTTTTATGATGAGAGCTGTGAAAAAATGGCCCAAACTGATTTGTGTTTATAAGCTTAGTGTTTTCTTTAGGCAACAGTTATTCAAGATTTCTCAAGTGAGATATTTAAAATTGTTTAAGCCCTTCAGTATATCCAGAGTTCTCCAACAAATCTAATGTAATTACACAAATCATAAACTATTTCATGTGAAAACAAAAAGTGAACTGTTTGACTTTGAATTAGGTTTCAAAATAAATGAAAATGCAATCAATGTACATGAATATTAATATTTCACGAATCATAGCATTTTATGTTAAATAACTTCACTTTCATTTTTCATGCTTAGGCATGATCTTTATCAAAAGAACAAGCATGTAACTGGTTATCCTTCAAGAAATACAAGTACATGAACTTGAAAACTCTGAATGTAAATATGAGAAACTGTGAAGATGAAAATATCATATATTTCTTATTCATTTTTGCTTCACTGTTTTCTCAACATTTGAAGGGAAGCTCTCAGAGTTCAAAGTCTCATGACTCGCCTTTTTAAATCAGTGTTTCTGAATCATCTAACATTTGTTTCACAGTGCAGGTTAAGTAGTTTCCAGAAGTATTTTTATAACCTTTCATATAACACCTTATCATTCATTTAAGCATGTCGTTTTCCTACTTTATCCAAATTTACTAGCTGTCAGTGATAATGATATCACTAAGTACTTTAAAATAACGATAAATTATTTAACTTGCAGCCTAAATTGGGTTTATTTTCATAGTGTACACTGAAATTTCATAGTTATAAGTATTATAAATTAGGTTCTAATTTTAGTGAAATTCAGGTTCTCTCTAAGAATTGATTAAGCTAAGATAATGCATTTCATAGACATAAACGAAGAGGAATAGTCATCAACTCTGTTTAGAAAAATAAATTTAGTCCTTAAAAAAACAAGAAATTATATTATTTGTTGTAACTTGACTTTGCAAAGTAATTTCTTTGAAGCAGTACAGGATTATTGCTAAACTATTTCACATAACAATGATTGAATCCTCAACAAGTGTCCCTAGAGAGCATTTTGGACCAGAGACAAATCTTGCTGACTGTATGTGGGCTGGTAACACCCTCACCCATGGGATTTGAGTTATTGGGACTCTAGAAGGTCAAAGGGGGAAATACATTCAATCACATCTTCTTACACAGAAGACATGAATGATTTTATTGTGAGTCAGCCTCCTAGAGAGGTTTATTCCATTAGAATTCTTAGAGGGTGGAATCTGTTTTGTCCTGGCCAGTATCCCAGTGTTTTATCTTTCTCTTGATTTAAAAAAAAAAAAGTGTGTGATTTGTTTTCTAATGAAAAAAAGATTTCCTTCCTCTTCTCTTCCTGCTGAGGGTTCTAGCCATATTAGCTCCATAGGTAAAATAGATTTGATCACTTCACTGTGATTCTCAGGTGCCAAATTAATCCCTGATCCTGGTTGAAGAGTTTGCATTTTAGGGCTGGTGTGAAAGCTCTTTCTAGAAAGGAAGGCTTCTTTCTGCCTAGTCTTGCTGAGAGAAAACATGCAAACCTGGGGCTGTTGGATATTTTTTCACAATGTCTTTTAAAGGAATAAAACAGAGACCTTCAACCTCTGGATCCAAGTTGTTAGATTTGAAACCATGCCTGAATTTTTAGTTAGGTTAGTCAATAATGCCATTTCTCCCCTTAAAGTGTTCTGAGTTATTTTTCCATCTCTTGTAAAGGAGAAAATTATGAATACTACCTGCATAATATTCCATCTATGAATCCATGCACATTTTCTACATGACCAAGTGCATGACTGTGTGCTAAACTCCTGGAGATAGTAAAGCAGCTGAAAGAATCATAGAATTTAAACTAGAATGAGCTAGTTCAGTTTAAAGTAACAGTTATTTTCTCTACACAAACAAAAAAAATTTACATTTGACTGGCATGGCATTGGGAATTCCATACCAGTCAGATACATAAAGATATAGTAGAGATAAGTAAAAAAGTTATTTAAGATTTGATTCCTAGATTATAGCCTAAGAAAAAATAGACATCTATAAGTAACAAAATAAGAGAATATCAGGTCAAAGGCACACTTTTCTTTCATGAAACTAAATTTTATCATTCTAAGAATTCCTGCTTACCGTGTTTTGATTCAGACAAGTAGATGATTGACATCCTAACAGTTTTGCAGTGATCATGTTTATTTGTTAGATAACTTCATGAAAATAAAATATAGATATACATATAACCTCTTAATAGGGTCATTTATTTTTTTCATTATTTATGAATGCTGTAAGAAATCTAAAGCTCTTGTATGAGGCCCCGGGTTCAATCCCCGGCTTCTCCACCAAAAAAAAAAAAATCTAAAGTTCTTGAAAACTGTGTTTATTGTTGTTGCGGTCAGCTTCCTAATTTTTGCGCAGAAACAACCCAAACAAAAGCGGCTTATGGAGGAATGGGTTTATTTGGCTTACGGACTCAAGGGGAGACTCAATCCTGGCAGGGAAAATGATGTCATGAGCAGAGGGGTGGACATCACCTCTGCCACAGCACTGCAAAGAGCAGCAGGAAGGTGTGCCAAGCTCTGGCAAGGGGAAGCTGTTTTATAACCCCATAAGCCCGCCCTTGACAACACAGCTTCATCAAACCCAAATTGCCATCAGCTGAGGATTGATCTATCAGAACACATTCATTTGTTTGTGGGGGACACCTGGATCAAACCATGACAATTGTACTTCCCACATTCTAAGTCACTGGTAAGATGAGACACTTCACTATGTGTTATTTCTCACTACTTAACAATGCAACCTTCTTTAAAATTTGCATTGGAAACTTTAACACATAAATTGGTTGAATTCCCAACAAGTTGTCCTACTTTCTCCTTGCCCCAATTCAACTGAGGTTCCTCCCCAGTGGAGGAATTGTGAATCACTGTGGGGTAATTCTATTGATTCTGTTCCTCTTGAGAACCCTAATTAATACAGTTTGGTACCAGGAGTGGTTCTAGAGAAACAGAATTGTAAGAATGGGTTTATTTAGTGGGCTTGGTGCTATCTGGCATGGTCTCCAACTTCAGTGCTAGTAAAGGCTCTACCAGTGATAAGGAGAGCACTGATACTCCATGGTGTGAACTATTTCAAGAGCCTCGTGAGATAGATGCATTTGGTGATCCCAAGTCACCTCTTGTGAGGATCAAGGCATTTAGTGACTCAGCATCTAAAACATTTGAATATCTGGTGAAAAGTAAGGTGCACAGTGATGCTGGTTGGTTGCTTCTGTCATCTCTGGATAAGCTATCAAGAGATAAGCAGATGCTTGGAAAGGGCATTTCCCAGTTTAAGACCCACATACATGACATGAAGATTTCTAAGTGTGCCCTGGAGGAGAGTTTTCTCTCTCACCGAAACAGGGCTTAAACTTCAGAAAACCAAATTCAAGCTCTCATTGTGAGATTGGATAACTTGCAACACAAATTCAAGTCCCGGCCTCACAGGCCATCAGAAGTTAAAGTCAGGGCACTGATTGGAAAAGAGTTGGATCCCATAATTTGGGATGCGGATATGTGGGAAGACCCTGAAGAGTCTGGGGACATTAAAACCTCAGATTCTGAAGAAGTGATTTTGTCTGAGAAAGTATTAGCAGTCCTTAGCAGCTGTTGCATCCCCACCCCTAGGCCCTGAAGTATTACCCTTTTCATGCTTGCCTGAGGGAAGTAATCATTCTTTGTCTGGGGTTCCTGCAATGAAACTCCCTGCATGTGGATCAGCAGACTCCTTGGGGTCATTAAGCAATGACACCCCTGTTTATCCACAGAGCTGGGAGAACAGAGTCTTGGTTAGGTTTAGGGTTAGACAGAGCTCTAGGGAGACAGTCTCAGTACACAGCTCATTTATTTGGTGGGGAGAATAACATTATCCAGAAGGGAGAAGGAGATGTGGTGGAGGTGAGGTACCTTGTAGAAGCCTTATTTGCATAGTCTTCTTTGCTCGTATGGGTCAGGAGAGGATAGGGAGGGGCCACTGAACTGCTGATGCCAGGTGCCCATAGCTAAGTTGGAGGGGCTTTCTCAGCCCTCGGTGGTGGCAGGAGTTAGGGGACTCTAGGCAGGTAACAGATGGTGGTGGCTACAGAGGAGATGTGATCTTATAAGGAGGCTCAAGGGAAATAGGTCACTGGGCTGTGAGGAAAAGAAACCCAAAGCTTATCAGCATTCCTGCATGCCTGGAACAGGAGCAGCCCCTGCTGGTCTTGGCTTCCATACAAGGCCACTGGGACAGGGCTTTTTCAGCCTAAATCCTGCATCCAGGGATTTGGACAGTTATGAGCTGCTTAACCTTCCTACCCATGGCTGCAGTTTATGCTTAATAGCCCAGATCTGACCATTCACAGCTCCAGCCCATGTTTAGTGTTGCCCAACACCTGCAGGAGATGCTGGACAAGACCATACTCCTCATTCCCCACACATCTTGTCCTCTAGCCCTATAACCAGACGTAGGGAGAAGCGACCCCCTAAAGGTGAGATTGAAAATGTGACTCAAAAGGAGGTGAGATGCACCCCAGAGAACTCCAAGAGTTTTCTAATCTGTATAAGCAGAACCATGTGGAATATGGATGGGAACAGATTTTAAGGGTATAGGATAATCAAGGACGAAATATAAGATTGAATCAGGCAGAATTTGTTGAAATGGGCCTATTGACCAGTGATTATAGATTTAACTCTGCATCTTGTGCGGTTAGAAGTGGTGTCAAGAGTTTATTTGATTGGTTGACGGATGGATGTATGGATCCAAAGGTTGCCCACTGTGAATGAGCTCAAGCTGCCTGGTATCACTTGGGTTGTTGTTGATGAAAGGATTAAAAGGCTTAGAGATTTGTCCCCACAATGGGAGGCTCCAGAAGATGTTCCCTTCTCTAAGACTCTAAGAAACAGATTTGTGAGGGGTGCTACAGCACATTTAAAGTTCCCAGCAGTTGCTGTTATATGTAAAGAAGACATCACACTGGGAGCTGCAGTTGCAGAATTAGGTGAATTAGATGCAGTTGGTCTAATAGGATCTCAGAGTAACGTTGACCATAGGGCAGCACCAAAATATAAAAGACAAGGTGAGCATGTTTATCGTAATGGACTGTTGTGCTTGGCTAAATATATGGAACTGAGAATTTTAAGACTTAAGTTTGGAAAAGAATTAAAAGTAAGACTGGCTTTAGATTATTGAAGCTGCTATTAACACATTTGCAATCCTAAAGAAGATATTCTAAGTGCTCTACTTTGAAGCAATGAAAAGGATGCCTGAGCTGTTTCCACTCAGGAAGGTCTGAATGATCCACTGTTCAAACTGTTTTGAAAGGAATTAGCTGAAAGAAAGGAAGCAGCTTTTCAAAGTCATGATTTATTTTCTTCCTGAATTAGCAACATGGCTGTGTCCTACACACCTGGTATTGCTTTTGGAAGCATGAGGAATGCATGCATGGAGTGGGTCATGAAGTGCACATGGTTCCAGGAGGGGCTGCTGAGATGTGGTATTTGTAACAGGGCATGAAATCCCTGATTGGCAAGTGAAGCCATTGGAAGATGGACCATATTTTGCAATGGAGACCCAAAGATGTTTTGGATATCCCAGGACTGTGCAAGGGCTACCATGGAGCGCTCTTGGCTCAAGATGGAGGTTTTCCCCAACTGCTCAGCCAAGCCAGAGGGATGGAATTATAAAATCCAAGGACTGTCAGTCACTAGTCATGATATGGGACTTGAACTGCAGATGTTGGATGTTTGCTTGATATTTTTTGAGTTTGCATTGGTCCAGTCTTGTTGTGCCTCATAGAAGTTGGAAATGTTTACTCTGTGCCATTAGATGTTAAAAAAGTATGTAACTTGTTTTGATTTTTACAGAACTCACAGGTAAGAAACTTTGCCTTGTATTGGGGGGGGGGAATGTGTGCTTCTGGTTGCATGTGGGATAGTTATATCATGTTAGGTGGACTTATGAATTTGTTACTGTCATCAGTTGGAAATTAAGTATGATGTAATGAGATATGGTTAGATGTCAAGTTGACAAGGGGTGGACTTGTGATGCTTAAGTTTTGTCATCATCTTGAACTCTTTCATAATCTTGGTGGGTCCCTGAGGTTGTTTACAGGAAGGCAGCCACTCAGTATGGGGCAGGATGTAAGCAGGCTCAGGAAAACTTGGTTGTTTTGCCTCCGAGGGAGGCCGCGGAGGGAAATCGGTAGGAAGCTGCAGCCACTAGATAGCCCCTGCTTCGCTGTCTCAGAGCGGTTCCACAAAACTGGGGGGTGGACACAGGGTGTGTCCAGCAAGGTATGAGTCTCAGACACGAGCAGATTTTTTTTTTAATTCAATGGGGAGAGCTTACATTTATAGAGAAAAAGAAGCCAGGGAGATGAGGAGCAAGGGAGAGCAAGGGGATTGGTCAGGCAGGGTGGTGAGTTAGTAGTCTGCCAGGGGACAGGTGAGTGCAGACAAGCTATGAATACCTAGTTGGTATAATTTTGGGGGCCTGAGTAGTGAGAAATATGTGATTCTAGCCACGGTCGGTGAGGATGGGTACAGGGAAATTTGTTACTTGGGTCTGACACCCATTGCCAGTCATGCTGAGGTGGGAACGCTGGGCTCCTGTGGCTTGCTCATGGGGTTTGGGAGACAGGGTTGACAATGGAGCTGAGAAATGCCTACCAGATTACCACCAGGGTTTCAAACCTGTTCAAACATCATTAACCCTTTGTTCTCCGAGCCCTCATTTAGCAGTGCCAACAAGCAGTGCCCAACAAAACTTGAAATAAACTTTCCTTTCTGGGTGTGCAGTACAGGAGGGAAATTCCAGACAGAGTAAGTCACCAAGTCCGTGATAGGGGTGCAAGACCCTGCCCATAAGGCCCTATAATAGGGAAAGAAACCTTTGTCCTCCCCCTGACTCACTGGCTGCTGGTGATTTTAGCATGTCCCTTCTTGACATTGGAACAAAGCTTCCTTAGCCTTCCAGCCTGGACTGAGGACCAGTGGCTCCCCAGGAAGCCTTTAAGCCTTCAGTGCTGGATAGGGACTGCTGAGGACTCCAGCCATGTGAACTTGACTCCTGGGTTTACAGGCTGCTATTGTTGGACTGCTGTGAGCTAATCCAATAACCCCCCCCTTTTTTTTACTACAATTCATTCTGTTGATTCTGTTCCTCTAGAGAACCCTGACTAATACATCTCCCACTTTGAAGATAGAAGTTGTACTATAAATTTTCAAATTTACCTATATGCCTCCTAGAACTGGCTGATGTGAAGGTTTTAAAGGTTCCCCCAGCATGGTACATTTACGTGGTACATTAAACAAATAGAGTAAATGAGTACAAAATGTGAAACCAGCATGGAGGTGGAGGCTATCATGTTGTTAAAAAAATCATCAGAGAAGCCAACAAATTCCATGACCAATAGAGAGACATTAGAAAGGATGTCATGAGATTGATGTCACATGGCTCCTTGAGATTCTTGGATTGTGGTGGTGTTCACACAGGTGTAGAGTAAATTACTTAACTATTGAAGAAGACTTTTCATAACTGTTTTTATTTTGTCTGTTTGCTATAAGATGATAATTGGAAAAAATAATGGGAATTAGCAAAGCAGGAAAGAAAATTCTCAAATTGTTCCAGAAAATTAATAAACCTGAAGAATCCTAGTAAAACCCAAATAAACAACCCTTTTGACAACCACAGACATATACAAACCACTGCTCACTTGAGAAACAACTCAGTGGCATTTACATTAAGCAAGCAAATACCTATCATCAACTTCTTTTTTTCCTAGGTAAATGGCAAAGGAATATTTTCTGGGAATATTGGTAAGAGAAGAGGAAGACAGAAGCCCACTCTAGTGAATATTATCCTGTCCCTAGACTTGAGGAAAAGTGGACAGTCCTACTGATATGGATTATGATACGGGGTATGGGGAAGGTTTAGAATTAAGATAACCCCCAGTAAAAATCTCAATGCATCCCAAGTTCAAAGAATATCCGAGCTCTTGTCTATAAAGTTAAAAAATTAAAATCATAGACAAGATAGTAAGGTATAGTGGGTAACTTTATCATTTAAGGAGACATGGGGAATTACAGAGTTCTCCAGCCACTAGGGTGGGGAGAACACGTGTCAGAGAGTTTAACAGAACTTATATTATTTAGCTAAATACGCATAAACAGAAAAGATAACAGTGAGCTCCCATCATGAGAAAGAGAGATTCATGAAGGAAAAGGTCTGGAGCCTGTCCCCCACCCAAGCCATTAGATGGGGTAGGGGTAGGCCTTACCTTACTGAGGCCGAAATCAATCAGTAGTCTCTTTACTCCATTGCCAGATGGGGGAAGAGAGAGGCAGACTTCCTCTGGGAAAGTGAATTTAAGTTTTCCCCAGGTGAGTCAGAGAGATAGCTGATTGATTCATATTTGACCAATCAGTTTTAGCACCTAGGTTGTAGCTCTAACTCGATACCTCCCACTCAAGAGGAGGGGTGTTCCCTGCAGGTACCTGGCCCGGTCACAATCACCGAGGAGTGAAGAAATAACCATAACTGCTGTTAAGGTACTTGGGTGTGGAATTTGGGAAAAAAAAGCATTAGAAAGTACAAACATGTTTAAGAAAACAAAAGCACCAGAAGTTTTACATATATGTTTAAGAAACAGGAATTAATAATATCCATTTTTTGAACCTATTAAGAGGCAAAGCAAGATTAATAGAGGCAAGCTCTGACTAGGGAGGGGTTAAGGAGGAGCTTGGCAACCTTGTGTGGGGTCTCACTCCTAAACTCTCACACTACTATGCCCAGAAGATTCTGCTCTCCTCAGTGACTTGGGGATTGTATTGATATTCGCTTTGTCAGGGATGATAAGGACATATGATACAAACAGAGATTTCATTATGTGTGTACATGTATGGTTTTATTTTAATGCTTCTGAGATTGCTCTTAAAAGGCACTGGCATGGTTTGAATGTAAAACATCCCACATAGACTTGTGTGTTTATAGTTAAGTCTCATAATTAATCCCCACATGGATGAGTCTTTGGTAAGTGGAGCCTTGCTGACAGAGGTCACTAGGGTGGTAAGCCATCGACTTCTTAGATTAGCCTCACTAGATCAGTCTCCTTTCTTTGTGCTGCTTGTGCATACAAACCAGCTTCCTGTTCTTGCCATGCTTTCTCCTCCATAATAAACCTTTTTAAAACTAAACAAAAATAAAGCCTTCCATACTATTCTTCTGGTCAGGTGTTTCGTTCCACAAGAGGGTAAATGTTATAGGGATTCTGCCAGAAAATCCATGCATACATTACCAATTCTAGGCTCAGACCGAAGGAAATGAAGGTGTAATTTAAAAAGGGTAAAAAAGTATGGTATCTTCATATTTATGGTATCAGTACAGGATGACTAGGTAAATGGTGTCCATTATCTAGAATGGAGACACATTGGAGTCTGGTATTGAAACTCGAAAATGAAATTCCAACTGATTCACCCCAACATCTTGCCCTGGTGTTCTATGTCTCCCAACATCTTGTCCTGGGGTCCTGAAAGGTTCCAGGGTTTGGGGAAGGAGCAGTGAGTGATTTTTGATTGCAACCTGAGCTGGGCTGGGACAGGAACTCCCAGATTAAAATAATAATAATAATCACATTTTACTTCACTTTCAAATGGTAGTAATCACATGCTTTTCACAACAAATCTTCATCACACTTACGTTGCATGATACAGATTTCCATGGTGCCCACCTGCGGTCCCCTCCCTTTGCCAACATGGAAGAAAATTCTGCTTTCCTTGTGCTTGCTCTGCAGTTTCACACACAGCCACCACTTAAATCCCACCCAGTGCTTTTGAGATTAGTGAGAAAATTATCCCTGGGTTTTCCTTTTCTTTCCTATCTGGGTCACTGTTTTGTGACCACCTACAACCTCCTTCACACGGAAGAGATTGCAGTCAGAGAGATTTTACTGTTAACTCTTCTACTTGGTAGTTTCTTTTTTTTAACCCTTTAGCTTTTCTTTCCTGACCTGACATCTTTTCTCTGACATTTATTTTGGAATATCCTCACAGGCATCTTATTGTATATTAGGATATGCTTGGCATCTTATTGTATATCAGGATATGCGTTTCTATGATCATTCAGCCCAGTTAATACCAGTGCAGAAGTTGCTTGCATTTTTGTGAAAAATAAAAATATGTTTTATGAGAGCCAGTTTATGACAATCATGGCTGCTTGTGACAGGCAATATCACAAGAAAACTCTCTTCATATTTGTGAGTAATGACCAGGGCCAGCTGGAGAGGGTGGGTCCTACAAGGAATCTGGTTGTAACTGACGTGATGACATCGGATGAGGTGGAAAAGCACAGGACTTATGTGCACACACCTGACAGACAAGCCCAGAAATTATGATCAAGTCTTCTAAGCTCTGATACTTATAAGATTGCAAGCATAATAAAAAAGGAGGAACATGCAAAAATGACCTAAGGGTTATATTTAGAAAATCATGCCAGACAACAGTGTCAGAAAGTGACTCATCTGTGATTATCCATCAGTACCTATTCACACATTTGCTTCCATAATGTGTAAGGTGAGCATAAAGATTTCAGAGTTGTCTAGGTCCCTCCTGTTAATATCTAACAGGGAGCTGCTATTCTCCAAAGTATGTGTCACCACCTCTTTTTGTGCTCCGTGGAGTATTGCAAACCTTATTTCATACTAAGCTTAAAAAATAAATGTCTACACAAGGAATATATATGGGAGCCACAGAAAGAATGGGCAAGGTCCCAAAATGAATAATAAATAAATAGAAAATAAAAAAAGAAAGCCGGACATTTTGGCTTCAAACAATTATTCTCACATTTGGAAAACATTACAGGTCATAAACAAATCTCATTTGTAAAGAAGATCCTTATCTCTTAAGCTTCTTAAAATACCAGTCTGTAAAATAAGTTGTGTTAATGATTAGGTGAAATGACATTATAAGTATGTATACATGGAAACATAAAAGGTTATTGTTTTGGCTTTATATTGCTTTACTTCTTCTCTATAACTGCTTTTGTACATTTTTTAATTTGTTGACAAATTTTTATAGATGTATATAATGTATTTTGAGCGTCATTCCAGTCCATTACATTTTCTTTCTATTTTTCTTCCTTCCTTCTTTTCTCCCTTCCTTCCTTGTTTCTTTTTTTCTTTCTGAGTGCAAGGGGGATGGGTGTCATAAATTTACAGGTGCACAGCCGTATAGTGTCTTTCTCAATTGCTCTCCACTTTATTATTATTATTATTATTATTATTATTATTATTATTATTTTATTTTTGTGTGTGTATGCCATTAAACCTGTGAAGGTCTGAGAACAACCTTGGGGAGTTTTCCTCTCCTTCCACTTTGGCTTAAGACAGGGTCCGCCTTGAGCTGGTTTTGATGGTGCCTCTTTGTGTGCACACTTGTGGCTGGTCCACCAGCTCCAGAGTTCTCGTTTCTCTACCTCCTGTTTCCTTTGCACTTACTGGCCTGTGTGCTACTTCATGTGGGTGCTGCAAACTTGACAGAAGACTGGGAGGCTTGCAGAAGAGCAAATTTAACCACTGAAGGCCTGCCCCTCACCATCCTTTTGAAACAGGGTCTCTCACTGAACTGGAGTTCCCTGAGGCTGCTAGGTCAGTAAGCCAGCTTGTCTCAGGGTTATAGGCATCCACTTCTGTATAAATTATTAATAATATCACTTCTTTTGATTAGCCTTTCTCCCACTCCCTCCTGTCCTCCACTCCTCCCCCAACCCTGATTTTATCATTCCCTCCCGGTTTTCTGCCCTCTACTTATTTCTCTGATTTCCACCTCTTAAGCCCTCCCCTCTCCTCCCTCTATTATGGCTCTTTCTAGATTCCCGGCCTCCACTACTGATTCAAGTACTGCACCACTTACTGTGTCTCACTTACTTGAGTGACTTTTCTATTGAATCCAGATTGCCAAGCTTTTTGAGAAAGTGCCTTCTGTTGAGTGGTTTTCCCAGATTCTTAAGTTTCTTACATGCTTAATATTTTTTTTGATGATATTATGAGGCTAGAACATAACATCACTGCTAACTGGATTCCCTTTTACTTAGCAGTCTGTCTTGGTTATTATTTTGAAATGTTATCTTTATAGAATTAACTCATTTGTTAACTACAAGAACATGTGGTTCCTGTATATGTTCGTCTTGACTGGCTGACCAAAGGGACCCGACTGTCTGTCCCTTCTCGTTGCTGGAATTCCAGGCCTGAGCAGATATGCCTGGCTGCAGTGCCTGTGGGGGATGAACTGTCACCCTCATGCTTCAAGGGACATTGCTCCTGTTGTCTAAGTCAACTCCCCAACCCTGCTGTGTTTATTTCTATCACTGTAAAGGATTCTATCAGTCAACACTTCTAATTCTTAGACATTGTGCACCTTTTAAGAAACACATTCCACTGAAAATCCTCTTCTTTATCTTACAAATTTGTTAAAGGATGTCCATTATTACATTTTTATACAAAGTCAAAGGGTTTCATGATGGTATTCCCATGCATGAGTTTCTTCGGTTTTAAAGACTTTCTGATCAGATTCCAGAAAGAGCTAGGATTTGAAAGTGCATATGAATCACATGACCATCTTGTTTAAACTGTCATTTTGTGTTGATCATCCGGAACAGGCTCCAGAGCTGCATTTTCAATCCTTAAACCCTCACTTCACCTGCTGGTCCTGGAGGCGTGCTTTGAGAAGCAAGAACCTGGGAGCCTCAGTTTACTTCAGTATTACTGACAAATTCCCAAGAACGAACCAGTCTGTAGGAAGGACGCTGCAGAGGGTGAAGGTGACCTCACAGATAAAATTCAGTAGTATTGCATGGGATCTACATGATACCATAAAGTAATACTAGATCCACTCCTGAATATGTTCATCCACTCACTTGTTATTCACCACCTGTGTATTGAGTCCTATCTGCACAGCAAATGTTATTATAAATTCTCCACATACACATCAAAATAAATCCTTTCTATTGAAAAGTATCTGTTATATAATCTACAATTATGCAGAGAGTCTAAAACTTACTAAAGAAACAACTAAATGCCTGAAGTTTGAAAGGCCTGAAAATGAACAAAAGCTCCTGGGAGTTTTTTGATTTCCCTAAGCCTGGGTTGTTTCTCATATAAAGAATTAACGGAGGATTCCTGCTTGCCTGGTATCTCAAAGGTTCAGAGGTGTTTGAAATGATGATCCAGTTATAATATGACAACATTTAAACTGTTGATTTATTTAAGAGAGAGAGAGAGAATTTTCATGATAGGCTTCTTCCTATTGTAGATGACTTCCATCTAGCACTTTGTGCATTTGGCTTTATGTGAGTTCTGGGGAGTTCACTCTGGACTTGGAGGCTCTGCAAGCACTTGCCTTTTGAAACCAGTTTCTATCCACCTCCCCAGCTACGGGATTTACTTTGTTTAATGATTCAAACATCCCTAAGTCATTATTCTCGGAACTATAAGTCAAAGGGATCTGAAGTGTCGTTTTAAAATCAATTGGGAGGATCTTCTACAGAATTCAGGTAATTCCAGTGAGTTTCTAGCAAAACAAATGGATCTGATACTGCAAAAGTGGAATTTTATGGTGAAAGACAGTTGCGGTTCTGATCTCCGGCAGCCATTCTGGAGAAGAGGTCCAACGATGGATGTCCTTTATCCCCTTTGCTAACTTTCACAATTAAAGCGTGAATTTTATTCCAATTCATATTATTCCTAAATTCCAGATTTCTTAATTTCATTTAGATACTATTTATTCAGTAATAGATAAACCCGACTCTTTTATTGAAAGTGATTTAGAAGGTACTTGAACATAACTGGAGCGGCATGCATGTCAATATGGACCAATTTGCCAAGCGTTTGGAGAAATCTTTGATGAACATGAACACTCTTCCTGTGGGCTGATCGAGATCAAACTTTCAAATTTTATTATCAATTAATATTCACTGAGCAACTGCTGTGCACTGTAGACTGTGCAGCAACAGTGTCTGCAAAGAGCAGCACCAGCCTGTGTTTTCAGGGGCCATGTGGTGTGCGGGCATGGATACTCAGTTACTCTCTCCATGAGTGCTGGGATGCTCAGTTACTGTCTTCATGCGTGCTGGGATGCTCAGTTACTGTCTTCATGAGTGCTGGGATGCTCAGTTACTGCCTTCATGAGTGCTGGGATGCTCAGTTACTGCCTCCATGAGTGCTGGGATGCTCAGTTACTGTCTTCATGAGTGCTGGGATGCTCAGTTACTATTCCAAGTATTTTTCATATTTTTTTCAAGGTTAGATTTAGAGAGATCAGCCTCCTGCATCAGTACTCTGCTGTGATGGTTGTATATTTGTCAACTTGATCTATGCAATAATCCATAGTAATCTTGGGCAGGTTTCTGAGTTTGCCTGCAGGAAGGATTGGGATTTTGGAGGAGGAGTTCCCTTCTCCAGAGTGAACCCTTCCCCCCAGTGGGCTCTCACACTCACTTGTACAGTTCAGAACCCTGATCCAGGAAGTAGTGACCCACAGTTAAGGTGGCTCCAGGAAGTTGTGATGCCCACATTTGTGGTGGGACCATCATAAAATCACACAAGCATGCACAGAGGCTATCTTAATCTAAGAAATATTTCATAGGTGATTTTAGGTGTTATCTGGTTGCAATTAACATTAAGCATCACATTCTCTGAAACATACTAAAGAATGTAAACATGTACTTTGCAGACTTGGTAACAAAGTAGTAATTAAATGCAGTATAGTAGATATGAAAATTATTCAATTATCATTTTTGATTAACTTTCGTTACATCATTATTAATTTATAATTTCTATTGAATGCCTATAATAACTTTATATGTTGTACCTATATATTTATATAAGGAGAAAGATAATGATTTGAGGATTAGAAAATTCCAAATTGCCTAATGATCACTTTTACCACTTTATAGTGAGAATTATAACATTGATTTTCCTGAAAGCAAAAGTGGACAAGTGGATCACAATTATTAAATTATATAACTAAGCACATAGCAGTTAATATGACCTTGAAATACTGTTACTGTTTAAAAGTTTTAATAATAATATCAATGTTGGTAATTTTGATGGCTAAAAGAGTCTTTTGGAACTAAAGTTTCATATCATTTTCTCATATGCTGCAGAATAATCTTAATTAAACACTTTGGGATATTTATTTTCTTACATTATTGAGATACCATATTTGAGATGGCTCTAAATCCCCTAATTTTTTCCAATAAAAGTTCTATATAGTTTTACTCTTTTTCAAACTTCAGTGAGTTTAAGTGGTATTCTTGTTCCATCACTTCAAAAGAATTGATTTGCATTTTTAAATACCAAAAAAACCCCTGAAACATTAACCTAATAAGTGGCAACTCTGTAAAGGGTTCTGTGGTGTTATACCAGCCCATAAACTACTGAGCGGTGCTCTGCTGGGCTAACCTGGTGTTTTGAGGAACATAGGTCAAGGTTCTCTATTAGCTATCCAAGAGACCTCCAATCTAGGAATGGCCCTAACTGTACATGCAGATCTACAATCAAAGTGAACATGAAATAAATATGTTTTTATTTCAAATATAAGGCAGCACTAGTGTTGTGAAAAGAAACTAAATAAAGAAAAGCAAATAAATAAACTCTACCTAGAAAAATGACAAATCCATGGTGGTTATGATAGCTAAATTTAGACTTCATGGATGACTTACAGCCAATATGAAAAGATAAAATCGAGATCACCAGCCTCTAGGTGGGGTGAAGATGAAAGATATATCACATGGGGGGAAAGATTGCATGAAGAAACAGAAGTTGAGTTTTCCGAGATAATGCAAGACTCTGAAAAAGCGCAAAGAAATTTCCACCCGGGAAATGCATTTTTTATTCCACATCTCCTCTTATTTCCCAGATACACTCACTTTGTGTGAGTTCCCACCATAGAGTTCACTTTGCAGAGCCACCATGTCTGAAACCATCCTTACCTCATTTTATATCATTCGTCATGACGTCAGAAAATTGACTTCAAGTTTCTTCAAGAAAATTAGTTACATTACTTCATTTTTCTCCAAATTTCTCAGTGACTTTCAATAGTGCTAAACATGAATTGTTTTTATACTTTATTCCCAAGCTAAAGCGAACTTTTGGATTTATTCTGATGATTGAAGCAGGTGTTGAATATTCAAACCAGTGCTTTTACAACATAAGGTCAGGACTATCATTAAGAAAGAACATGTCAATTTTATGGTGACACTTACAAAAATATCACAGCCATTATAATATTAGCTAGCATAGAACCTTCTAAAATTTCCTTTACATTTTGAATGATGGTTGTTTCTTTCATGTAATTATGGTGTAAAAGCATTAAAAATTTCCGGCTTGGATGAGTACTCATCTGTGTCCAGGCCATTACAACACATTCTATTGCACTGAGAGAGATCAAAGTTGGGTTTCATATACTTTTCTTTTTCACTCAAAATATCTCTGCTAAATGAAAGCAACCATGATTTTTGCACTATATATTTTTAACTGATATTTGAAATTTTTACATGAAAACAATTTTAATAATCAAACTTGGTGACTCATTTAGAAGATACAACCTTGCTTGATATTTTACAATTTGAGAAGCAACAATGGAATATTTTCCGAGTAATTTAGAATGCATGGGGATGAGATTTCTAAGAGCAGATGCCAATAGTTAAAGGCTTAGGAAGCGGAAGAGGATTCAAGTGAAGGTCGTCCTCAGTGACATGAACACAGTCAGAGAAGAGTGACAGAGAAGAAAGAAAAATTAAATACACTTAATCTTTTCACTAAGAATTAGGATCTTTGGTAGGTACAGTTTTGTTCTTTTGTGATTAAAATATTACTCAGTTTTGGTATGCAAATGCTATGCTTAGGTATATTTTCAGACAAACATTTAGTGAGTAAATCTGTGCTTATTGATTAGCCAGATATGATGAGGGGAAAATAAAAATGAACAAAATACTTTTGCTTTTCCTAAATCCAAGTTCGTCAGCAAATTTTCTCTGAGAATCAGAATAAATAAAACAAATCCCAGATAAATATTTTCCATCATATTCCAATAATTACATATTTATGGAAAAAATTATATCAGTGCAAAAATTTGTTACTATAAATATGTATGCCTATACAGTTGAGCAAAAATAAACATTTTTATATATATTGTGAATTTCTGTCTTATGAAGAACTTGGAGCTTTTAACCTCCGGTGAATAAACTAGGACTGGAAAGGAAATACTATTTTATTATATTCTATACTAATCTCTGATGCAAGCAACTGCATAATGAGAGAACCAAGCAAAATACCAAAAATGAAAGATGTATTCCTGAAGCCACAGGAAGTCACCAGTGACTCTCCAGCTGCTATGGGACTCTCAAGGGGGTGAGGGTTGCTGTGATCTATGAAAAATAACATAAACCCACGAGAACAAGAGAACTCATCATCACCGTGGTTAGTAAGTCATTCAGACTGGAGAGATATATATTACTAATCCCAGGGGCTCTTGATTAATCACTCATCTTTTTTAAAAAAAATTATCTTTATTGCCCAAAATGAGGTACATTGATTGAGTCAACATTGTGCTTATATTCCCTTTTTTCTCCCTCCTGTCTCCAATCTGAGGAGGGTATCCTCCTCAGAGGCACACTGGATCAATCCATGAATCACTCATCTTTGACAATTGAATAAGTCTATATGTCATCATGGGTGTCATTTCCCTAAAATGACAATATTTTAAATGCAATAATAATAAAATGCAATAATTCTTTTTACTAGAAAATGTAAAAATTTAAATATGGTTTGATTAATCCAACGATGACAAAAGTACCCTTGATTAAAACTTAATATATCATCAATTTGATGGAACTTTCACCATCAACCAAAATCCTCAGCAGAGAGCTGAAACAAACCCAAACAATTTCAAACTATATCCATCAATTAAGACTAAGCTTAAATCATTTCCATTTTTCACTAACTTTCTCGATTTTACCTCCCTCCCTTCCTTTCTCCCTTTTATCCTTCCTTCCTTTGTAACTTTTTATGGGATTCAGCCGCACACCTGGCCACTTGTTTCCAAGTAATTAATAAGATCCATTTAGTAAGAGTGACTAAGTAAAAAGAGACACTAGAAGGGGTATTGATTTGCTCAAACTTTTACCCTCTCACTTGAGAGAAGTTCAGCTACTCTGATCACTACCACATACAGACGACTTAATAAAAACATTGACTTTTAGTGCTTAATATGCTAAGCTTTTAAAATATATAATTTGTTGTTAAAAAGAACTATACAAGAAGGAATCAGAAATGTCTATACTGAAGTTGTCTTTTCCTAATTATCTACACAGCCAACTGCTCCCTTGATTCTCTCTGTAGAAATGATGGAGGGAGGATTGGTTTCCTTTAGGGGAGAAGTTTCAGATTGAGAATCAAGGGACTTATTTCTTCTCATTGGGCTATGACAGGCCATGTGATGACTAATTCATGTAAC
The DNA here is from genome assembly GCA_004024765.1 of Zapus hudsonius. Taxonomy (NCBI): domain Eukaryota; kingdom Metazoa; phylum Chordata; class Mammalia; order Rodentia; family Dipodidae; genus Zapus; species Zapus hudsonius. The sequence goes on along the minus strand of PVHP010010313.1, from coordinate 20,143 downwards.
ACTATACCTGTTTTCCTAATGTTTAAAATGGAGAGCAAAAGGATATGCTATCTTAGGTATCTCCTAAGAGTTCTGAGAAGATTAATGATATCATATTTCTATTTCAGTGTACTTTCCCACTGTCAAGTGAGGTTTAAAATTTCCATGTTATTAGCTCTGTGTGTGACAAGCTTATTTAGTATATGCATATGTGTACACATGATTCTGCACCTCATGAACACATGCAGAGACAAAAGTTGAATGTTGGTGACCTCCTCTATCCTTCTTCTATGTTGTGACCTGAAGACAAAATCTTTCACTGAACCTGTGTGTCCCTGTGACTCAGCAGCAAGTGCGAGTGGTTCCCTTGTCCCTGCCCCCCTCCTCAGATATGGGGTTAGAGGCCTGATTTTCACATGGATGTTTAGAACTCAGGTTCTCATGCTTGCTTCACACATATTCTTACCCACTAAGCTATTTCCCCAGAAGCAAATTTCCACATTTGTAAATTATTTTAGGCATGTGCATTCTCTCTGTTTCTCTTTTCCCTTATCTCTTTCTGCTTGCAAATAAACAAATCCATTTTTATTATGTAAAAGAAACCTGGGTAGTACTCCATATTTAGAAATTAGAATTATTGTTTGAGGTAACTTGACAAACATTTTTAATCTCATTTTGATTTCTGTAAAACAAGAAGCCTCCAAGTGGATTTAAAATCAGAGTTTAAATAAGTGACCTATTTCTTGTTAGGTTTCTGATTATCAACAAATAAGGTGTAATGGTGGGAACTTGTAAGATGAGAACAAAAGAAAACAATCCTGTTGTCATCATATATTACTTGTATATGATGCTACTTATGGAAAATATAAAGTCTGTATATTTATTGTATTCACTTAACTCACTAAATTCAATAAATTTTCTATGTGCCTCTTCTATAGAAAAGTTAATTAATAAATGTTTACTATCAGAAAACCTACAATGTAAAAATAGTACTATTTATGTGAGTCTAACGTATGTAAGAAAAACAGACTTATTATGTATTGCTAAAGAAATCGAATTATAGATTTACTTTTTAAAGTGAGTTTGGATGCCTATGAGTGGGTAAAATTCTGGCTGCTGAATCAGGATAAGCTGAATTCCGATCTCCATAACCAACAGAAAGCCAGGCACAGCACATGTGTCTATAATATGGGCAGCCTATGAAGCCAAGGGAGGTGGAAACAGGAGAACTCTGGAAGTTCAGGACCAGCTAGCCTGGCAAGCACAACACTGAACCAAAGTTGTCTTCCCTCCTTCATTCAAGCACCATCATGTACACACACACACACATACACACACACACACACACACACACACACGCACACAAACACAAACACACACAAAAAGAAACAAGCAAATGATGAAATAAAGAATATTTTTTACCAACTTTTGAAAATTAAACAGTGAAAAAAAAAGAGAGAGAGAACTCCTCAAACTCTATAGAACTTGCATGCTGCTTGGAGCCTGGACGTGGTTCCCAGCAGTAGCTTTGAGCAAAAGTTTTGTGTCAATTTCATGCTGCCCCACACTCCACAGTTTGCCTATAGTTAGGACTATGTAGGCTTTAGATTAGCATTCATAAAAAGGTGCAAACTACACAGAGAATTTCATCAATGCGCAAAGGATTTTCTATTATGTGGGCCACATTACAGTGGCTTCCTGCACAGTATTTGTTTCAGCAAGGAAGGAAGACCAGAGTTGAGAACTGTTTTCCAGATGAAATCATAAACCACACTGAAGTTCTTTGAGTGTTGCTTGAAAGGTTGGTTTTCTTTAGTTGTTTCCTTTTCTTCCGCTCCTCCTCTTCTCCTTCACTTCTTTCTATTGTCTCATAATCTCAGTGCATATAGCAAGGTCACCTAGTGTACTTGTGGTCACTTAATACATAAACTAATAATTAAAAACTTAAGATTTCCTTTTGTCCCTTAGAATAAATCTTAACAACTGGCATGATCTTTATGCATCTTTAGGGCCATCGAATAGAAAACACATGACTGATCCCAGGATTTACATTCTGGGACCTATGGAAGACCCATATTAGCCTTTTCTGGGCAAAGATATACATCAATAAAAACAAACAACAAAAATGTAGGCCTTATCTCTCCCAGGATAACACATGGTGAGAGTTTCGGATCCCTGGGACATTTCTGTCCAATATTAACAAGACATCATACCGTGTGGATTCCTTGGATTACAAAAAATATATATATATAGGCAAAAATCATAAAATATTAAAAGCATTGATTCAAGAGAAACCTCTGCTGATATGTTCTGCATAAAGAGAAAAGTTCCAGTTCAGTGCTGGAACATGGCATAGGAGGCTCTGTGCTCCTGGCAGTCACCCCAGTGGGAAGAAACCAACCATCCCCTCCAAGCAAACCACGGCAGTGCTGTTAATTGAGGCGTAAGATGCACGAAGGTCACCTTATAGTGTATGCGTCAGAGGTATCTTTCTCAGTGGAATTTATGGCATGAATCAAACTGTTACCAAAACATCAAAGTCATCCAAATTGCTATCTAAAATGTAAATGACATCCCCAGCTGTGGCTGGATGTGCCCTGACTTTCCTTGGTTTAAGAAGTGAGAGGCATTAGGACCTTCTATCCAGAAAGCACTTTCTCATAGGCTCTCTTACCTTCTTGTTTAATTTATACGTGTACCTGTGTGCATGATATGTGTGCATGGACATGCACATGCCAAAGACAAAAATGTAGAGATCAGAGGACAAGTGTGCTTCTCTCTTTCCACCTTCTATTTTGAGACAAGATTTCTCTTGTTTGGCTACCACTGTTTGGAAATTAACAAAATTCTCCTGGCACCTCCTCCTATTGTCATGGGGGCATTAGGATTACAGAGCAAGGTCACTCTGCATCTGGCTTCATGAGGGCTTGGAAGAGAATCAAACTCAAGTCAACAGGCTCCCAAGAAGGGCTTTATGACTACTGACTTCTTTTCATAATTGCATAGCCCATGGCTTGTTAATCTTTCCTCTATCATTTGCACTATATCTTGTTGGCTTGCAACTTGAAAGTTTCTTTTTACAAATATTGTATTTGAGTGATCTACAGAATGCTGTATTTTGCAAAACATTAATCACATCTTATTATATTGGTAGTCACATTGAGATAAGTAATGTAATAATGAATGAATTAAAAACCATAGCTTAATTCAGGAAAACTGACAGTTATTTCTGCCTATGTTAATATTTTAAGGTTGCTCTGAATACATTTCTTGTTTATAGCTAAAAGAAGTTTACCTAGCTACCTGCATCTCTAGAGCAGGTACTAGCCAAACTAGAATATTTTATGTAATATTTATCAAAATTATAGTTTAATGATATCATGGTACTTTTTTCTATTTTATGCAATACTCTGAACAGTGGAAAGTGGTTAATAAATAAACCTCTCTCTTATGACACAGTGATGAGCTATATTTTCATTTGTTTTAGTCAGACATGAAACTCATGCTGGACATTTCAAATTCTTTTATGTTGTGAAAATATGAATTGCAATGATAGGAATGACTGCATCATAACTCGAATGGAAATTCTAATTTCCACTTTTAAGAGAAAAGCTAATGTGAAATGAACTTGGAATGGCACATGAATGGGGCACAATAAATCAACCAACATGTAACTTTAACAACCCTGCACACAACTGGCTCCTTAGCTGGACTCATACGATATATTAGCAGAGAGAAAGGAAAAGGCATATTTCCAACTCATCCATGAGGTAGATGAAGACTGATGGGAGCTTGGGAGGATGCCTATCAGAGTCATAGGTCAAGGTCAATTTTCATTTAGCTGACTAAATATCTGCCTTGATTAGTGAAAATAAATCATTTTCCAAGTTTATAATTTATGCCACAACTATTCTATAAAACCTCATCCTGTGAGACTGCAGCATTTAAGCAACACAAAAGGAGCAAATGTCAACACGTTTTTTTATACTTACTTATAAAAGTAAGACATCATTATTAGCTAAGGCTACTTAAATGATCTTGCACACAGTTTCTGCTACACTGTAGCCACAAATTTATGTATCACCACTTAACTGGGACTATTAGCACTTTTGGAAGTATGGTACAGTCAAATGTCTAATATTCCAGGTATGGGAACAATAGTAACCTGTTCTTTACTTCGTTAAAATGATTGCTTCACATGTGCTACCCAGGCTAACAATTCTCTTAGGAAAGACAATTCTTTCTGGTAATTAAATAAAATTGTATATTCATAGGTAGACTTAAGAGGGCCTGAAGAATCCAGATGGTCAATGTGATCATGGGTGATTTCTTGTGTTCAATTATTCTCTTAAAATTTCTCAAGATTCATCTTTGATTTTTTTTTCCTAAAACACAGTGAACCAGCTGCTGTCCAACTATTAACATGACAGAGGCTGAGACTTCTTGGTAGTGAAGAGATCAAAGGCTCAAAGAACATTTCAAAGCAACATCAGGATCAAGGAGAAATGTGTTTATTTAAATTACATGCTATACATACATACATACATGTATACATACATACATGAATACACATTCATACATATCTGTCAATGCAATAATGAAACCCATTATTTTATAATATCATTAAAATACACTTATTTATTAATTAAACATATTTATTCCTGCATTGCCTTACATACCAGAAATGTATAAAGCCCTACCAAGTTGCAAGCTTTATACAACTTTCTCATGTTTATAGTTTACCAAGATCAAGCACTATGATTCTCTTAGTGGCACTTTACGGACTGCTGGAAGACATAGGAGAAAGTGAGGAGCCAGGGAACAGGACAACCTGAGCACATGGAAATGAGTTTCAGATAGAGGACGTGCTGAGGACAGTCTTAAAGATGAGTGAAATAGGGTATTTGTGACATCCACGCAGCATGTATTAGAAAACTGTATTATCCTGATGTAAAACAGCAGTTGTCAGATGGTCAGAACAAAGATGACTGAGAAGCAGAGGCAGGGCTCCTGAATGTGCATGAAGAGCTGAGACACAGTCACATTGATCATTGTGCTGCTTTGAATCAGATGTTCCCCCATAACTTATGTGCGCTGAATGCTTGGTTCCCAGCTGATGGAAATTTGGGAGGTAGAGCCTTGCTGGAGGAGGTGAGGTGCTGGATGTGGGCTTCAGGGTGTTATAGCCAGTTCCCTCTGGCTAGGGTTCATTCAGCTCATTCTCTGCTGCTATTTTCCACCTGCTCTGGAAGAGGTGAGGTCTAGTCTTTGCTCAAGAGCTGTGCCTTTCTGTTTTCATTGAGATTACAAACCAAAATGCAAACTCTCTTCCCGTCAGTCGCTTTGGTTGGGGTCTTTTATCCCAGCAACAAGAATATGAGCAGTGTTGAGAAAATCATTCAAGCAGAACACTTGAAGAGAGGGATTTGTATGGACAAATCAAATGCCCACAAAGAAGACAAGGAAACATGAGGGCACCATTCTCCCTTGGGAGAAAGTTCAGTTACTCACAAACAGTATTGGGAAAGTGGAGGAAAGAAACTGTGGGCCCAAAGTTCTCTGATGTAATCAGAGGATCAGGTGAGAGCAAGATTTTAAGGAAAGCAATTTGCATATGAAATCATCATATGAAAGACAAATCAAAGGTTGAAGGGATAATGTGAAGCCAAGTGATGGCCAGCTGTAGTGGAAGAAAGGATTCAGGAAGAAGTTTAGGAACCAGGGTGAATTTAGTCATTGCCAGTCTTTAAAAAGTACTATTGTTAGCTTTTCTTTTATAAGAACTTTAAATATATTACCCCCAAGTACATCGATCAATCATTGTTTTTCCTGGGCTGTGAGTAAAGCTTCACTTGTTGAAATAAAAACGAAGAGTTACTTTATAAATTCAAGGGCAGTAGAATGCCAGTTCATATATAAAACCACAATACAACCATCTACCTGTTCCCCCACAATATGATTGTGTATGTCACTTGCATGTCCTTTGTGAATATGTAAAAGGGCTATAAAAATTGACAAACATATTTTGACTTTGTTTATGGAAGGCCTATGGTTGAAAGGGTTGTGCAGAAAGAAAAATCATGTGACATGAAGCTGCAACATTGATGGAAATTGTATGTGCCCTGGAGGTAACCATCCCCTAGGCAAGAGCCCAGGATCATGAAGGAAAAGGGGGCATTTAGCAGTACTGTGGGGTTCCCCAGGAAGGCACCCCAAATGTCCTTCTGGTCGTGCTGGTCACAGTATGCAACTGAGTTTAGACATTATTATCAAACAGGGAGTGAAAACCTATTAAAGATACGTTTTCATGTTTCTTGTGTTGCTACTTTCTTTTTAAAAAAATATTATTTACTCATTTATTTGGCAAGAGTGAGGGAGAGAAGTAGGGAAAGAGAGATAGAGCATGTCAGAGCCCTGACCACTACAAACACCAGACACATGAACTACTTTGTGTCTCTTGCTTTACATGGGAACTGGAGAATCAAACCCAGGACATCGAGATTTGAAAGCAAGGATCTTAACTCTTATCTTAACTCAAATCTCTAAATGATATTTTACTAAACCATTAATTGTCATGCATATTGTCAAGTATACAATATGCATGTATTAAGAGTGATATCTGTCATATCTTGGAATGAGTCTCACTTGACAAATACATATATGTTGCGGTCAGCTTTCCAGTTGCTGTGCAGAAAGAACCCAAGCAATAGCGGCTTGTGGAGGAATGGGTTTATTTGGCTTACAGACTGGGAGGGGGGGACTCCATCCTGGCAGGGAAAATGATGGCATGAGCAGAGGGCTGGACATCACCTCTGCCACAGCACTGCAAACAGCGGCAGGAAGGTGTGCCAAACTCTGGCAAGGGGAAGCTGGCTTATAACCCCATAAGTCCACCGCCAACAACACAGCTTCATCGAGGTTCTAAAACCCAAACTGCCATCAGTTGAGGACCAATTACCCAGAACACATTCATTTGTTTCTGGGGGACACCTGGATCAAACCATGACAATATACAAGGCTGTATTTTGAAGATAGGAAATTAAGAGTTCCTATTATCAAAGTTACATAAGTTCAGAATTGTGGACCCTTAATACTAACAGCTAATGTTCAAGCTTTCTCAGTGATCAATGTTTGTGTGTCATCATCTCACACTGTACCTATTCTGTTTTGAGTGATTTCTAAATTTAAATTTTAGCTACTGCTAAATATACAAGATGTATAAGATAAATGTACAAGATACAGATATCTTGTCCTCTGCCTTAACTGTTGTTGAAAAAATGTGCTAATTAATTTGCTATTGATAAATGTAGTGTTAATGGAAATGAAATAATTCACACTTTCCACTACACATTCTGTAATCTATATAACTTGTGACTTATAAAATAGTGCTTAATCTGTAAACTCAATTCTCTCATTTACCTTACTGAGTTATGTCTGGACTTAGGTGATAAGAATACATTCCAAGCTGATTGCGTCATGAATGATTAATTACCTCAGGTCTCATGCAAGTCACTAACCAGTTATATGATTTTTTATCACTCTTCAAATATATTAAAATGGACCTGGTAATCAGGGTGTCTTTGAGATGAACAGAATCATTCTCATTTCTTAGTTGGGCTTTTAAACAGATTTTCCAGATTTTGTTCTGGAAATTCACAGTCCTACATAATTTCCACCGAACCAGTGACCTCCAGGTTCTTGTCTTGTGAAGTTGAATAATGAAATCCATGGGCCAGAGAGAGTGAAGTTTAGAAGGATTTTATTATAGAGCTTGAAAAAAAGAAAGAAAACACAGCTCCTATATAGTAGAAAACATCCCATGAAAAGGGGAAAAAAGTCATGGTGACTCTGTTTTGGGTCTTTTGTTGTAATTTACTGGATGTGGAATGAACTGGACAGTCCAGTTCCCATGCCAGGAGTGTAGATAACTTGCAATCTTATTTGCAACTTTATATCCATTTTCTAGTGAAGGGGAACTGATTTTGGAAAAAAAGAAAATGAAAAGCAAATCCCACCTTATAGGCGTAAATATGTTTCTCACTTTTAGCTAAAAAAAATACAAAAAAAATGAAAGAAACTTATTCACTTTACTTTCAAGTCCCTTACCAATTTACATTGCATCTCCCTTTTGAAGAGATAACTCTAAAACCTCCACACCTCCCCCACTCACAACATCCTCCTCCTCCTCCCTCTCAGCATTCAATGCTTTAGTGTGTCCTCTCCAAACACTGAGGAAGGTTTGCATCCTCCAGAAAGGTAAGATGGAACATTGAAATGAAAGGGGCCTAGAATTTCTGACTTTTGGGTTAGTTTTATAAAAACAAGAGAATACTGATAGCCCTGGATAAAATGATGTTTATTACATTCTTACAAACTCCTGTAGACAAAGCTTTAGGTATTCTGTAGAGTTTTCACTGGACTTAGATCTGCCTCTAAAGCTCCCCTGAAATTAGAAGATATTGCATTTTAAATGGGAATAATGAAAAATATATGCAAGTGCAAATCTTGTCATCTTGCTCTGGTCATAGAGTAGGGCAAGGAACAAGGACATTGAGATGAATTTGAAAGAAGATAATGGCAAGAAGACTGGACCCCACCACAAGCTACATGTAACAAATGTGCATGCTTGGAAAAAAATTCCCATGATATTCAAATGTAGGAGAAGGCAGGTGCCTTGTACAGAGCCATGAAGGATCAGCACGCTACTGAAGAGACCATCCCAACTCTCAGGCCCATTTCCACTCTGGGGAGTGTGTTTTTTATCTTTTTTAAAAGACAATCTCTTTTGTTATTACCCATGCATCCCTAGCTCTTTTTTTTTGTCTTGGACACAAGAACCTAAACATTTAGAGTACCTTCAGAATGCCAAGGTATCTCTATAACACTGTGATCCATTTGAGTAATACAAAGTATAATTTCATGACAAATATCAACTTCTTGTAGGCATTAAGAATATTTCTCAACTCCTTTAAATATTGGAACAACAAAAATTGGTTATAAAATATTAATTCCACCAGAAAATATGTATTTTATTATTAATACTGGTAAAAAATTGAAGTAAAATAGGAAACTTCCTATACACAAATACACACACACACATAAACACACACACACACACACACACACACACACACACATATATATATATATATATATATATATATATATATATATATATATATATATATATATAGCTTATCATTCATTAGATGTTGTAGGATAGGATGTCATTTAGTGAATTTGTTACTATATTTTTCATATTTTAAATAATTTTGTTTTCTAAACAGAATTAATAGCATAGGATATTGGAACCCCGCCAATCAATGTTTTTTATCAATGGTCTACAAAGTAAACAATTTATAGCTTTTCAACTCAATATTTGCATCCAAAATTGTGGCAATACTTATAATTTCAGAATTTGTTCATTTTGCAAATAAGCTCTATCAGCCACATTGCTGCTGGGATGAATCCCCAAACAGGCACAATTATAGGAGAAAAGGATTTATTGAAGCTACACATAGAGGGGAAATATCATAAGAGTGAAAGAGGCTGGCCCTCTTTCACAGGCCCTAGCAGAAAGAGAAACCCATCACAAATACCACACACACAGAGAACAGCAAACAATGGGGGGGGGTTTCAGGTTGAAGATTTGTCTCCCCCTTAATATAGCCTTAGGGCGGGGTTTTGCCACCCTATCCCAAACTTGTTGACTCACTGTCTCTGAATTTCCCTCCTGCACTGCCCTGCAGGAAGGAAGTTTGTTTCTAGCTTTCCTGAGCCTCCTTACATCCTGCCCCCTACTGAGAAGCTGCCTTCCTGTAAACACCCTCAGAGACCCACCCAATATAATTTAAAAAATTAAGTTAAAACAAAATCTAACCATCACAAGCATGTTTATAATAAATGTGTATGGTATGTAAGTGAGGATATTGGAGCTCTTCAAAAATCCATGTCTAGAAGATGGTATACCTTAACTAGGATGAATATTTCTATTCTATTCTATACTATTATGTAATTTGGATTAGTCATCAAGTACTGAGTAATTTATAGAAATAAATGATAGTAAGAACATTGGCAATGACAAAAACTATTGGTGGTAATGGCATAAAAGCAACATAGAAAATCATATTATTTTTCTTCTAGGGGCTTCTGCCCTGGGAGGTTTGCTATTACACATTTTTCATCACTGGATACATGTGGAGTTTACAAAGCTTCCTCAGGAATAGCATCTCACATTGAATGCCCATCAAAAGTCAGCTCTTAGTTTTCAGTACTGTAATACTATTTTTTTTAAAACAGCAGAATTATTCAACCAGATTTTCTTTCTTTTCCAGTTATATTTTCTGAAGGAGCGATAAGTTCAAAGTTCAAAGAAACTAACACATATAAACTGATGAACAGAGGGGGGAAAAAAACCTGCCTTGAACTTTCCTTATGTAGCAGGGTGAGATGAGGATTAGAATTTAGATACTACCCAGCAAAAATTCCATTGCACCCCAAAATTTGTAGGAATACCCAGATTTTTGTCTACAAAGTTAAATAATTAAATTCACAGACAACCAGATATTAAGGTATAATGGGAGACTTTATTTAAGGTAACATGGAAGAATTACACAGAGTTCTCCAGCCACCAGTGTGGGGAGAACACGGTGGGAGAGGTTTTAACAGAATTTATGCTGTTCAGCTAAACAATCAGGAAGGGGAAAGGTGATGAGAAGGAAAGATTTAGGTAGAAGAGAAATCCAGCCCCTCACCACAGGCTGTGGTGGGGGGGCTGGGGAGATCTTACCCTTCCCTAGAGAGTCAGAGGTCCTTCTTCTAGGCCATGTGTGTGAGAAAGAGACAGAATTATCTGTTCAGTGAGTATTTCCTGCCCTAGGTGGGCAGGGAGACAGGTGGTTAGTTCATACCTGACCAATCAGGTTTAGCACTTAGGTTTGAACTCTAGTTAGACACTTCCCACTTGCCTGAAACTGTCACACTTAGCACATTAAAAAAAATCCTGTGTTTCAAAAAGAGAGGATATACACACATAATTAGACTGCTTAACATGTTTTCCTAAATGTCAAAGATCCTTTAGATTTCGTCTTGAAGCTGAGGCACTCCATGACTTATTGGACAATATAGCTCTTTGCAATTATTTTTACTTTCTCAGTTTCCTAAATTTTGCTTTCTAATTAAAGGCTTCCTAATACTGAGGTCATTGTTGATTTTTAAATTGCAATTGCAAATCCCTTAATAGCCTTAAAAGTCCAGGAAGCCTCTAACCCTTTTAGCTTCACTATTGATATTTTAATCATGAAATTCAAGCATCCTAGTAAGCAAATGAACTAATGTAAATGGTGCCGAATGTTTTCTTTGGTGTACAAATCAATAAATATATCGTGATGCCTTTCAGTTCAATGATCTAGTGAAAGTAAATGTACATAGCTTTTAAGACACATTTAAATATGTGTGTCCTTTTGAGCTAAAAGCTCCATCATTGCCCGATATTTTAAAATCGGTTTAACAGATGTATAAAAATAATAACAAATATTAAGGGAGAACTATATTATGCTTCAAACATAAAAGGATTAATATTAATGTCAAAATAAGTTTTTTTTATTATTATCTTAAAGATCTACGAAGTCTGTATAATAACACACACATGATCTTATCCTGTATCTTATTGAAATCCATAGCAACTAGCTGGTATTATGTATGTCCACCATACTCTGCAAGAACACGCCAAAACTTTCTTTTCCTATTCAAATGAAATCCAATAGTTATTGATGAAAAATCTCCTGCCATCCCTTCTTTTAGAGCTCTGATAATCATCATTAAATTCAATTTCTATGAGATCACTTAGTTTATGCATATTTGTGACATCATGCAATACTTACCTTTCTGCATCTGGCTCATTCCAATAAACAAATTCCACCCTGATCCACATTGAAAGACATGGCAGGCTTTCTTTCTTTTGTTCTTTCCCCTTCTGATAAAGGCCATTAGTGCTGAGGTGTTGGTATATCCCATTGTGGTTTTAATTTGATATTGCCTAAAATTTTGATTATAGTGCTTAGAAATCATCAGTTTTATAATGTTATCATTATCTCCCTTAGAAGTGCCAAATTCTAAAGATAAATTATGTCTGACAAATAATACATATGACCTTGAACTATATAAGAGAAAGCAAAGCATGCTATTGACATTGTCTTACTTTACAGGTGCCTATGTGCTCCAGGTCAAGGCCACAGATGCAGATGACCCGACCTATGGGAACAGTGCCAGAGTGGTCTACAGCATTCTTCAGGGCCAACCTTATTTCTCCATTGATCCTAAGACAGGTACTTTTTTTTGTAAATATTCAACAGTATGTCACTCTTTCAAATATTTAAGCTTTAATTAAAACGAGTAATGGAAAATTTTCAATTCTAATGCAGCAGTGAAGATCCATTTGGCTGCCCATTTAAGTAATGAGGATCACATTGGTTGCAACAGATTTTGGTTTTCTTCACTTGTTAAAGAATTTTATTAGGTACTTAAGTATGTGAACATACTATGAATTCTTCATATTCCTACTGGAAAATATGAATAAGAATGAAAGCAGAGATGATATATGCCACTTAGGTTCCTAAATCCTGTCAAGATCCCAAGATACAAGCATTGCATAAAAAGGTAATTGATTGCTCCCTCAGAGTTATTGTGATGAACTCCCTAGATTAGGTACATTTACATATGCACAGTAAGGATCACAGAAAAATCAAAGTCATTGAAAAATTCATAGTAGGTTTTACAGATGCAGCCAATATGGAACTAAAATACAGAATACAATCCAGGTAAATCTAAATTTAAGCATACCACACAAGTTAAGAATATGAATACTATTTCAGTATAAAACCATATATATAATATTGAGTGAAAACATAAGCAGTGGCCTTAAGTTGACATGGATATTATGAACTGTAAATGAATTCTAAAACTTATAGAAAGTATTTCACAATTGAACATGTGTACATATACTACGGCTTCATAATTTTGTTTTTATATATTTATGTAATGCCTATTAGTTAGAAGTGATGGTGAATCTACTCGGGTAGAAACTACATAATAGATTTTTTGGAGCATTGATTTCCACTGGAGACAGAAGTCTTGAGCGTAATGATGCCTCAGACCACTAGACAGGAAAAAAGTGAATGACGAGGTACTTCATTAAGAGAAGGAAAATCAGTTCCTCATGCACAGCATCCATTAAGAAGTCTTTTTGTCAAATTTATCACCTTGTGGTAGATACGTGCAAATCAAAAATCAAGGATAATTGCAATTTCTGAGAAATGGTCCCCATTTGTTCCAGCCATATAGCTTCCTTTTATGATCCCTTTTGCTGTTATTAAATAAAATGCATGAAAAACCAATACTACTGAAAAAATTTTTCCACATTTGAGTGTGCAAAACTATTTAAAGCAATTTTTAAAGGAAGAGGCTCATCAAAACTTTTCATGCTCCAATATTTGGGGAGATAACTATGAACATTATTTTTTGATGGGAATGAGAATATATAACAGATTTCTGTATCACCATTTATTGATATAAATAGTTGACACCACTACCCCAATGAATACCAGCTCTCTTCGAAATCTATGCATTAATATACATTAGAGCATCATATGAAATAAATAAAAAAGGTCTTATAAAAATCATCTCAATGTTTTGCCCTAATGGTGGGACCATTTACATTATATATATATATATATATATATATATATATATATATATATATATATATTCATTTACATGCTTTAAATGAGATGTTAAAACTAAAGTGTAGTTTTAAAACATCAATTATTTCAAGATTTCTTAATGTTTATACAAGTGCAAAGTGTAATGTTTACATTTTGCATCACTGTTGTTCATAAATGCTTATACTTAAGTTTAAAAATGAAAAGCATTTGGGCTTGAGAGATAGCTCAGCTAGTAAAGTATTGCTTTGCAAACATAAGGACCATGGTACCCACATAAAAATAATCATTTAAAATATTTATAGCTTATGAAAATTAGTTATTAATAAAAATAGTCCACATGAATGAAGGATGTGGTATCTTCATGGCTTCAGAAACAATGAAGTTACATTTAGAAAATACAAACAGTATTATGGACAATTGAATATTATGAATTCATGTGTAAAAAATTTTCCAGTATCTGTTAAATTTTCCCAAAATATTCCATGTAACTTCTCTGAGTTAAGTAACTAATGATTATAACTTTGCATACCATGGAATAATATGTTGTATTTTTCAAAATGAAATGAGCCATACTTAAGAAGGCTTTGGATATTATTTCAATTTTGGATAATTTTGAGACTTTAGTTTTTATTATAAGACAACCTGCAATATAAAATTTATAATTTTAAACATCTTTAGTATGTCATTTAGTAAAATTAAGTGCATTTACAATTATTTAGCCATTGCACACAGATGTCTCAGAACCATTTTGCAACTGTCTTTTAATTTATGAATCTTTAAAAGATATGGCCCTTATAGGTATTTTTATTCATTTTTGTTATTAACTAGGAATTTTGAACCAATTCTGTGTTGATATTACCATTTTTCTCTCATGTGTTTTACAAGCATTTATAAAATTCACACAAGGTAGGGCATAGCTGGATTAGCTACTGTGTTTAATTTTTTTCCATTGCTGACACTTTTTGCTGTGTGATCCTACCCTAGATTTGATATGGAAAAATCTGATAAAGGTTGGCACATTACTGTGAATTTCCCCAAATATTTCCTCCTGAGTCTGTCACTTTTCATTCAGCCATGATATATGCATACCTATTTGAAGTCAGGAACCAGGAATTGGAATGCCTCTGGTTTTCTTCTTATTTTTCGAGATTGTTTTATGGCTTCATATAAAGTTTAGAAAATTCTTTTCTACTTTTCAAAAAGCAAACATCTGTGGGATTTTGATGTTTGGCATTGAATTGTCAACGACAAAAACAATAGATATGCACACATTACACTTCACTTCTATGAAGAATTTTTTTCATTGAACGTGATCATACTGATTGTCATCTTTTGAGATCACCTTTCAATAAGTTTGCAACCGTTCCTCACAAAACTCTATGGTGCTGCCTTCTTGTTCCACAGCAAAGCATAGGACAGTGGGAACAGCAGGAGGTCATCTGTCAGAGAAAGCGTGGGGGAGGTGCAGGTGCAAGTTAGGATCACAGGGGTGTTTCCAGAATCTTAAGTGAGCAGGGCGTGCTTCAGCACCTATGTAAAGCAAGATTCACATATCTAGAGTTCATTTGCAGCAGCAAGAGGCCCTGGTATCTGGCCCATGATATCTCCCTCTCCTCTAATAAATATGCTTAAAAATAAAACAAATGAGCTGGGCGTGGTGGCGCACGCCTTTAATCCCAGCACTTGGAGGCAGAGGTAGGAGGATCACCATGAGTTCAAGGCCACCCTGAGACGACATAGTGAATCCCAGGTCAGCCTGGGCTAGAGTGAGACCCTACCTCGAAAAACCAAAAAAAAAAAAAAAAAAAAAATTTTAAGTGAAAATAAGTCGGATGATATGTACTCACTGTTTTTTTTGAAGCGTATCAGTTTAACCTAATTAGTATCCAGAAGAATCAACTTAAAATAACTGGAGACTAATGATTTTACCATATGCTCTGCCTCTCTTACCCTCTCTCCCCAACTTTATACCTATTTCTTTATTCTTCCCAACTGCCCCCTTTTCCCTCTGTATTATGTATATTTTTAATTTATGGAATGTTCATACAGAAAGGAATTAAGAAGAGATAGATGATAGACACATAGATAGATGATAGATAGATAGATAGATAGATAGATAGATAGATAGATAGATAGACAGACAGTCAGATAGGTGATAGATAGATAGATGATACATAGATAGATAGATAGATAGATAGATAGATAGATAGATAGATAGATAGATGACAGATGATAGAGATATATTGGTAGATAGATAGATAGAGAGATGATAGATAGATGACAGAGAGTGTAATAATAGTCCTTGAAATATCATAGGACAAGACAGCAGCCACGTTGGCCAAGTCAAGTTCTGACATTTACCTAGAAAATGCAAACATTGTATTTCCAACAGATGTCACATGGAATCACTTATGTCAGACAAAAACACTGAGATGTAGAGATAAAAAATACTGTAGTTTTATAAGATTTTAAAATGAAGTATCAGCAGCCTGATCGCAACAGAGAACAAGCAGATTAAATCAAAATGGTGTCAGTAACAATTCTTGAATAAATCATCAGGAACTAAAATCATGGATGCCTGTTTTTTAATATCCATTTCCTGCCTAGTGTAAAAAATAATCTGTAATTTCAGTTAAATCTAAATTAACAACAGTATAGCAGGAAGTCTCTGGAGGGGAGAAAGCACAGGTGTATGGATATGTATTGGGATTTTACTTGAATGCTCTGTGTGTTGATAACTGATATTCCATTACTTATACATGCTGCTTTAGTTTTGATATAACACCACCAAAGATTTGTCTGTTTAAGGGTAATTCCCTTTATCTTGAATTACACCCCTTAACTATGCATTTGAAATTGATGGAAAATTGATCAGTTTGACTTCTAAGGTTTCTGAATGTCTTCTTCATGTTTTTATTAAGAAACACAAATATATAGTAGTTCTACATTTGAGTATAAGGATAATGAATATTACATTGTAACTATACATATGTAATATAACATATCTAAGATTCAAGATCGGTTGGTAAAGTGCATCCTGCAAAAGCATGAGGACCATAACGTAAAAATTGAGTCACAGTGGGCTGCACTTGTAATCCCAGCATGGATGAAGTAGAAATAGGAGGATTGCTGATCAGTCAGTCTAAATGGCAAGCTATAATTTAATGAGAATTACTTTTTCAAAACGAAAAATAAATGGAAAATGGACAGTGTTTCGAAGAACACAGTGGTTTTGTTCTCTGGCCTCTACAATCACACACAGGTGTGCAAGCCGCTGCGCACAGAAAAACAAGAACACACAAAACTTTCATAGATCAATTTATTCTTTCGTTCAGCCATTCATTTTGTTAATCGCTGACTGAATTTTTCTATTCATCAGACACTGTCCCAAGACCTGGATGTTCTTGGTGGATAGAGAAATCCATAGCAAAGCTTAAGTCTGATATCAAATACAAAAGAGAAAATAAGGGAAAAAATTGTTAAAATAATTGAGGACAAAGTTGGTTGAAAGGCCACATATTTTATCTTTTAAAGGTTCATAATTTAGTGAGCGTGTGCCTTCCAGTGATCTTCATCAGGATCATTCTGTGTGTTCCAGCCTGTCTTGTTTGGGGAGGCAAACGGTATTGATGTTGTGTTGTTTTTCCCTAAGGTGTTATTAGAACAGCTTTACCAAACATGGACAGAGAAGTGAAAGAACAGTACCAAGTCCTCATCCAGGCCAAGGATATGGGAGGACAACTGGGCGGGCTGGCTGGAACCACTCTCGTCAACATCACCCTCACTGATGTCAATGACAACCCTCCGCGATTCCCTAAAAGTATGTCACCCATCTCTCAGCTCAAATTACAGAGGTTCCTGAAAGATACTTTAACCAGGCCGTGTTCTAATTCTACCAGAAACCAGATCAATTCCTAGACCATTTCGGTCTTTCAGGAACAGAAAATAATGGATTAAAAAAAAAAACACTTCTTTTAAAATCAAACTTTCAATGAAAATCGTTCTCAAAGCTATTTGAATGGAAAATAGAGTTAATAGCTGAATAGTCATATTTATACTACTGATTACTGTTATATGTTATCAAAAGGTTTTCGTATTGATCTCATAACTTGTTCACTAAGAGTTAGGGAAGAGATGAGGTCGAGGATCACACAACATATATTCCAAAATAATATTTTTATAATACATGGCATTAGCATGATTTTTTACACATTTTAGCAACTATACATGTTGAAATCTATATCTATATCTATATCTATATATATCTATATCATCTATATCTATATCTATATCTGTATCTATATATATGATAATATTTATGTTATTTACATCACTTTCATTTTGTCTAGCTTTACTTCATTTTATATTTGTAAGAGGTGAAAATTTCTTTGGTTTCTATGATAATGCAATATTCCCACCTATATCTTCTCATGACTATGTGTTCCTTACTGAAAATAAGTACTTCTCACTTGTGTTTCATCTATGTCTCTCTTGAGTGTTACATTTAACACCAATCAATATCTATTATTTTCTGAGGCATTTTTAGTATTTCCTTATTCCTAAAAATGAGCATGGTGTATTTACAGTTGCAGCTAACATGGTCTTTGCAATGAAACTATTGAAGTTGATTCCTGCTTTATCCATAATGAGCAACAATTGTTCATATGTACATTTATGGAAGAAGACATTCAAGAGTAAGGTATAGTGACTGAAGCTTTATGGCCAATTAAGTTCTGCAGCAGAAAGCAACTAGATTCAATATTATAGCTGTGTGTGTGATCTCAAATAGATAAAAATACAAGCTATAGGGGAAATTTGTAAATAGATAGAGATATATGGATATATAATCAAATTTCACAAATGAGAATATCATTTAAACAATTATTACTATCAATAGGAAAACCTGTGTAGAGCATTGAATAGCATTTTATTATAAGCACAGTGGAATATAAAAGAATTTCACAGCTTGAAAGAAGAAGGACTTTATTCCAAGGTGACTGAAAGCACTGATACGGCTTTTAATGGAAGCCAAGTATGGTCTATTTCCATGCCAGCTCGTTTCATAGCTGAACATGTGGAAGAGAAGCATGTTGGATACAGAATGCCAACACTGAATTATAGGCAGGTATTTATGTATTTACATTCAAGTTAAGGAGACATATATATATATAAACATTAAAAATAACTTTCTTTATGTGCTGTAGACTTACATAGAGCACAGTATGGAGCAAAGCCAGGACAACTGCCTTGCTGAAGCAACGAAAGGAAACAAAAAGGGGCATTTTAGTAGCAAACTAGAAAGGACTTTGAAGAACAGGAGGTGGACAGGAGGGCAGGAGAGACCTTAAAATTTTAGAATCTCAAAGAATTCAGAGTCAAAGCAAATCTCAGCAGCTCCTTGATAATGTAAATGAGATCCAAAGCTTGGGCAAAATTAATCAGATCAAGAAAAGTGCACATTGCTTAATATTTGAGCATAAAATAATCTAGGAAGTACAGGGAATATATGACAGTGATATTTATAATAGTTTCAAAACTTTAGTATGTATATTAGCACAAATACTGGCATTCTTCAATCATAACTATGAAAGCATAAAAAAACACAATTTCACACAATTTCTTATTTCATTTTTGCTTTTTAATTGGTAAAGCAAATAGTATAACAGGAAATTGTATTTCCAAAATATTTGAGTGCTTGTTTATAAAAGCCATCCAGAACACACACAATTGAGAAGTAATTGGATTAAAAGATTTGGTGCATAAGAAACATATAGTGGTATCAAATATTAGACACAATAATGTATATTATTCAATGAAAGCATATTATAGTCATGTTTTACTTAGGGGTAATCTGAAAAGACAATTAATTTTTCAAAAGTTAATATATTTATTATGAATAATTAGATACATTGTATGAGCAAATCCTGTGACAGTGCCCCCATTTCCCTCTCTCTGTTCCCTACCACGTGGGTCCCTCTTTGGTGCACATACTGGAACTTTCCATAGGTTAGGGGGTTATGAACTGCACCAGTGGTAGCCAATATTTTTCCCCCTTTTTGTGTTGCTGAGGGGGCCAAGATCATTCAATTTTTGCATTGCAATGCATAAAGGGAAAGAATTCTCAATCTCTTCAAGTAGATAATATAGAGGGATAGTGACTATTAAATTAATTTATGATTACATAAGTTGTAATAAAACTCACATGATATATAAATGTACAAGGGCTACACAGGAGTACAGAACATGAGAAGAGGTTTAAATGGATAATATATGCATTGGTTCCTCCATCTTATCATAAAAGTTAACCAATGAGAGGGAAAAATCATATTCTCAGAAATCGAGAGCACTGAAAAATATGGGGTATTATTTAAAAAATATACATGGAATTGTCAACAAACTAAACAAAAATAGTCAAAAGAAAAATAGAAGAAAATCACCAGAAA
>PVHP010010312.1:0-48052 GCA_004024765.1 Zapus hudsonius | reverse complement strand
TGAGACCATGGCAAGAGATGAGCCACCACAGTCATATTGTGGAGGATCCATATGGAACCCTGCAGAGAAGGACGGGATGGGCAGGGGACCCATAGCCACAGCCATTCAACCAACTCAGGATAAGCCAAATGTGTTTGTGTTTTTCAGGATACAACGAGAGAGCTGTGGCCCATCTAACCTTACCAACCAACCGTAGGCCAATGGATGAGATCCTGACAAGAGAGGAGCCACCACAGTCATATCAGGGAGGATCCTTAAATGACAGATGAACAGGGCACCTATAACCACAGCCATTCAATCAACATAGGATAGGCCAATGAGACAGAAACCAAGGATTTTCGACACAAGGACCTCTAAGCTCACAACATTAAAGCAGCCTTATTACTCACCCACCACGACTCAGGGAACTGAGCGGAAGAGGGGGCGGAAAGATTGTGAGAGCCGTGGTGGGGGAGACGCTCCGGAGGCATAGCACCCATCAGTAACAACACACTTGGAATGCAGCGAGAGAGCTGTGTCTCATCCAGCCCTACCAACGAACCGCAGGCCGATAGCTGACATCTGGGCAAGAGATGAGCCACCCCAGACATACAGTGGAGGATCCATATGGAACCCCGCAGAGAATGATGGGATGAACAAGTGACCCATAGCCACAGCCAATCAGTCAACACAGGACAAGCCAGTGAGACAGATACAAATGATTTTTGACACAACCTAAAGCAGAAGTACAGAGACCCCTAAGTTCTCAACAATAAAGCAGCCTTAATACTTACCTACCATGACTCAGGGAAAGATTATGAGAGCTGTGGTGGGGGAGAATATCCAGAGACATGGCCCCCCTCAGTAACAACATACTAGGGCCAGCAGAACCGGCTGACTCCTAGGCTATCCATGGTCCCTTGCCCCATGGACTGATCCAGACTGCCCACGGAGGAGGATATCCAGCTGACTGGGGACAGGGAAGAGGGACATTGGGGAACTGGGGATAACAATTCATTGTTTGCCCATTAAATAATTTAACTCATTATGGACAATAAAAAAATAATAAAATTAAATTAAATTTAAAAAAAATATATGTATGGTTGTATATATATAAAATATATGTGTGTTTATATTTGTATATTTGTAAGAAAATCATGTACCACCTGAGGACTTGAAGGGATGAGGGAAGATAAAGGACCACCATGGCCTGGACAGAGGGACAGTCACAGGACACAGGAAACTAGAAGGGGGTCATGAAAGGGCAGGAGGAGATGGAAAAGGAGTGGGAACTAGAGAAGGTAAGAGGATGTGTGTTAAGAAAGCAGGACAGGGAACTAACTGGGGAAAGAAAGGGAAACAGCCAGGGGAAGGCGTACAAAGGAGGGAAGATGGAGAGAAAAATGAGTGAGCAAAAAGCAAAATTATATACATGTATATAATGTATATAGCCCATTACTTTGTATGCTAACCTAAATAATTAATAAAAATAAGAAAGTAAATGAAAAGTTACTTTAGGCATTATTTGAAATAGAATTAGGTATGTCATGGTATGTCGTGGTATGCCCTGGTGTGTTGTGGTATGTAGTGGTGTGTTGTGGTGTGTCATGGTGTGTTGTAATATGGTGGTATGTTGTGGTATGTCGTGGTGTGTCATGGTATGTCATGGCTCCATGTTTTCCTCATAGGAAGAATAAATAGTGAGCAAACATATCAAAACATCACACTGTGCCCATAGATATGAAATACTACTTGTCAAGTAAAACTAAAACCAGAAAAGAAATAAACTGGAAAGAGGAAATGAGGAGATGCTCTTGAGATTCCTCAGTGCTTCTTGGCTGCCTGCCTGCCAGAGGATGTGCAGACAGCCTGTAATGCAGCCTTTATTATGTATATGATAGACATGATATATATAAATGCTTGTTACTAAAGGAAGAAAAGGAAACGAAGTCATTAAGAAAAACTGAAATTGGGCTGGAGAGATGGCTTAGCGGTTAAAGCACTTACCTCCAGTGCCTAAGGCCCCAGGTTCACTTCCCCAGGACCCACATAAGCCAGACCCACAGGTGGTGGCCCTGGTGTTCTCTCTCTCTCTCTCTCTCTCTCTCTCTCTCTCTCTCTCTCTCTCTCTCTCTCTCTCTGCTTGAAAATGAATAAATAAAATATTTTTTTAAAAAAAGAAAAACTGAAATTACCTGCAATCATACCCAACGATGGGCATTTGTCTTATAATTATATAATAATTCATTTGCTATTTCCAATGCTTCCAACTTTACTTTCGGTTACAGTTACCTTCCCATTACTGAGACAAAACACAGGGCCAGACGTAGCTGATGGGAAGAAATTATTATTCAGCTTACAGTTCCAAGCAGAAGAGTCAGCATGGTGGATAGCATGGCACGAGCAAGAAGCTGTCACGTGCCTGGGTGGAGAGTCCGTGTCCTGGAACTGGAGATGGACTCCTCAACCTCAAGGTCCTCCCCCATAACACACTTCCTCCAGCAAGCCTTCCAAATTTCCGCCAGCTGAGGACTGAGGATGAGGCTTAATCAAAAACGTACCAGGATATGGGGGACACTTTACACTCAAAGCACCACATTATTACAAAAAGTCAACGACAGTGAGAGTGTAAACAAAAAGAGGCATCTGAGCTCATGCACTTGGGACCAGTGTGATGTCTCCCCGTTTGTGGGGCTTTAACGGAATACCCGCAACAGTCATTTAAAACCAGAAACGTTTCTCTGGCCGGTTGTTCTAGAGAACGGGAAGCCCCAGCTCCCAGCACGCATCCCCCTTACTGCTTCACCTCACCACAGAAACGGAGGCTGCGAAAGAAGCAAGAGATCAACTGATGGGATGAAAACCTGCTGACCTCAACGCCCCCCAATCAAGCCCACTTTCCAGCTTTGCTTCCAGTACACGCTTAGGAGAGAAGGCAGTCAAGTCACAGCATAGGGAGATACAGAAGGTGCGGATCAGGCCTCCAAAGTGAACGTCTCCGAGAGCGTCTGCCAGTCCTGCCTGAGTCTCCTAGAGGCTCTGTTCTCAGTGGCCTTCCAATGCTCAGCAGGAAGAAGGATGACAGTGAAAGGCAGCCACTTTGGGCCAGTCCACAGAGACAAGGGAACAAACGTGGGCAGGGCGCAGGCCCCAGAGGCAATGGACACACTGTGCTCTACAAGACAGCCTGTTGGTGTTAAGACATCACTGTTGCTCTGGAAAGCAGATCTGCTGGCCTTGGACCTGCACACTGACTGTCATCTGCACCACTTCAAACCCGATGAGCAGGCCACTTATTAAATGATTGGCCTTGTCCTTCTCCAGGGCTGGAGACTTCCCCACCCAGCCACCATGCACAGCCGCTAGGCTTCCGTTTAGCCAAGGCTGTCCTCGTGACAAGTCTTTAAATAAAATTATTTGCAGAAGGGGAGAGGAGAAAGATCCCCAAAACCAAAATAGAAAGTTAATTGTCACAAATATTTTTTCCTGCTGAATGTTATCAAGCATAGGGTTATCTGGAAGTCATCTGCTTCCAAAAGAATGGGAGAAACGTTAGGAAATAATTTTAAAAATAGTTCTGTTAACATCTTTCAAGCCCAACATCATAGCAGAGAACCGGCCCCAGGGTCCCACTGGGGGAAGAGCACTGGGGGGAACGCCGGCCCATCTGCAGAGCAATAGCCAGGCCAGCGTTGTAGCCCTGTGGAGCTGCCGACTTTGGGGAAGAGAAGAGCCGACACACCACTGTCCAGGCAAAGGGCGTCTGCTCAGTGCTGGCCCCCTGGCCACCGCCCCATCCCAGCAGGCCTCCGCCAACCCACTGCTCAACTGCAGGGCTGCCCACGGCACTTCATCTAGACTTTAAGGACACTGACAAGTGGGAGGTGACGGTCAGAGGTTTCTGAAGCTACACGTTTCTGCCCACTCTGACACTGGCCTGGATGACAAGACAGAAAGGAGGGAGTCTGCCCAGCCATCCGGAAGCTCCCAGGCCAACCCAGCGAAGTTAGCTCTCATCCTTGGAAGCAACTGAACAGGACTGGAGGGTTGTGAACAGGAGAGCTGCAGTTCCTGTGGGCCTGGCTGGGTGACCTGGCTGTGTGTGTGCCTCATGGAGCCGAGGGAGGTTATGGGGGCATTCTCCTGATGATTTGCCATGGCAGGATTGAGCAGAAGAAATTCTCCCAAATGATGGCTGATGGCATTAGTCACATGGGGCAGCTAGATACACGGACACTTGCCTGACACACTGACCAGCAAGCCTGTTCCAACCACACAGCCTGCTCCGACCTTCAGGTGACAAGGTTTGTCTTGCATCTGCAACTGCTTTGACACAGTGATCAGAGCTTGCCGCATCCTGAATGACGCCTCAGCACCAATGAGTTTTCATTCAGAACACTTTCTGTAGGTTTTCTTTCCCAAGAAAAATCCATCTCCTCCTTTATTCTTCAGACATACTAAAGCCACCATGCTTATGTGTGTGTCCCAGGTTACAATTCGAATCTCTACATTCTGTATTCGTCTAGCACACACATAACCTTACCCTCTTTCTCTGCCTGTGAAATTAGACGTTGCACGTCAAGGGTCAGGGCAAGAAAAGGAACGGGCCCATGGAGCCAGGGGCTAATGTGACTTCTCTCTCCTTGTTCCCAACACCCCCTCCTCTTCCCTGTCTTCAGATCATGTACTTAATCGAGGAAAGAAAGGCAACTGAGAAAAGAATCACTCTGCCTCCCACTTCCAAATCTACTCGCTCCCCTGCTCCTGGGGATCCACCCTGTGGTGTTCAAACCAGCCTCCACTGGATCCAGCCTCCCCAGACTTCCCCATAGAGCAGTTACCTTCTCTCTGCTGGGACAACACACCCTCCAGAAGCAGCTGTGGAAGGGAAGAGCTCAGTTTGGCTTACAGTTGTGAAGGGGCATTCCATCATGTGGGAAAGCATGGCCAGAGTAGCAGGGCAGCCCAGGGTCCCACATCCCACATGAGCTGGGAGGAAGCAGAAAGAGGCCGCCTTGAACTCCTTTCGATTTGCCTGCCTAGGCCTCCTGAGTGTTGGATTGCAAACATGAGCCACCACACCTGGATTGCAATACTTAGATTTTCTAAACACCCAAACTGCCTCTAGAGATTACGCCACTCCATCTCAAAATTTCTTCTAGTCCATCAAGTTATTTTCTCAAACAATAAAGAAAATGTCCATGAAGTGACTGAGCAGACAGTGGTGGAATTTTTTTTTCCAGCTCCAAGGATGGAATCCAAAAACCTCACATGAGGTATATCCCCAGCTCAATGGTGGAACAATCTTTATACCATTCTGTTTTGTTGCAATTATTATCTATTAGACAACTGTATTACATACACAGTGAAAGAAACAATAAAATAACAAAGGAGAAAGAAAGGAATAAGGGAGGTACAAAGAGAAGGCAAGGAAGTAACAAAGCATTCACAAAATGTTATATGGAAAAAAACTATAAGAGAATAATAATTCCTATATCTTATCTGTAATACATGTGAGAAAAAATGCAAACTTAAAAACACAAAGATTAATCCGGGCGTGGTGGCGCATGCCTTTAATCCCAGCACTCGGGAGGCAGAGGTAGAAGGATCGCTGTGAGTTCGAGGCCACCCTGAGACTACAGAGTGAATTCCAGGTCAGCCTGGACTAGAGCGAGACCCTACCTTGAAACACAAAAGACAAACAAAACAACAAAAACACAAAGATTTAGCAAATTTAATTTACAGATCTATTAGTAATAAATAAATCTTTTCTTGGCAACTCGTGAGTCAAGCTGTGCATCCTCTAAGGACCTGACAAAAACAATGTGACTTTGCAGCCTCAGGGAAACTAGGCCCTTCTTGCTTGGTGGCACCCATTTTTCATTTTGATTCCACAGCATCTCCTTAATGATGCCATTCTGGGCTTAGTGCAGCAGTTCAGTGGAAAACAGTGGCTCCTATAAACTTTGTTTAACAAAAGGAAATAAACCTTACTGTTAACAATGTCTAATTCTGGATGGTGAGAACACTGGTGTTTTTTAACTTCTGACATCAGTAGCCAAAACACTTGTAATCAAGAAATCTATCTATCTATCTATCTATCTCTTAAAAGCTGGCACTAAAATTTCTTTTAGGGAAAAGAGTACATTTCCACCAGCATAGGAGATTTTAGAAAATATCTCTTTAGCCCTTCCTTAACAGGTAGGTGATGCACACAGGTGTGGTGAAGGGTGTGGCCTTCTGCACCCCTCTTCCTAAGACAAAGCAGAGATGCTGGTTGGCCAAGCTGGGTTCTAGATACAAGCCAAGGCTGAAAGTGCTGCTTTCCACCAAAGTCTTAGGCAGTGAGATGCCATTGTGGTCCACTGTCTGTCAGAGTGGTGTCACAGGAGACTGGGCTCTTTCAAAAGCAAGGACAGGTACAGACTGCAGTGGGCCTGCCTTCCTGTGCCATGTGTGGGACAGGAGGGGCTGGTTCTGGCCTGAGTCATAGGATAGCTCTGCCCACGGCAGCACTGACCCCTCTTCCACAAGGACCCCTGATAGCTCATAAGTGTTAAGCATCAAGGCTGGAGTGGGTGAAGGGTGCCTGTTGGCCTGCGGAGTTCAGTCAGCCTGGATTTGTGGTAGGTTACAAAGTCAAGGCTGTGTGGTGGAGACCTCAGGGTAGGTCAATGGAGCATACCTGGGCTAGGTGTCTTCCTGTCCTTAGTTTGTGTTCCATTGGAACCTGGTTAGAATGAGTTCACTTCTGAGTCTGTAACCTTTAAGAAGAGTCTAAGGATTGCAAACCCATGTGCCTCTAACAGCCATGTGAGTGCCTTCATGTATGGTGCCAACCACGGAAGAGAATGGGAGGGTGCAGGGGAGCCCACTTGGGGAGCTGGCTGCAGGTGGGCGGCCCTGGGGAGGCTCCCAGGCCAAGCTGGTCTGTTAGATCCTAACTGCCCTGGAAAACCATGCCAGCAGAGGCCGGGCCCCAGATGGTTCTTTCCCTGTCTTTGCTCAAGTGTTCCCTTTCTCTCCCCCTCTCCCTCCTACATTTTTCTTTTAAATTTTAAGCAAAACAGACCTTGAGTTTCTTCTTTCTGGAATGTTACTGAAAACAGATAACTCCGAAAACTTAACTTTCTATAAATATCCAGATTTACAAAGGAAAGAACTCAATGAGTTGAAATCTTGTTTGTTGGTTGGTTTGCTTGACTTTTCCAGGGACATGGTCATTTAATGCACACATTCTTTTAAGAGCTGCAATTAGTTCTGAACTCCAGCCTGAAATCCCTTAAACCAAAGGAATTTACAGTCTAGGACCCTTCTGGGCCCACTGACTAAGCAGAAAATATCTGTTAAGAATAGTCAATGACACTTGGGGTTATAATTCCTTCTTTTGCTATTCCTAAACACGTCAAAACAAGAGATTAAGGCAAGAAGCATGGTCCACCTTAACGCCTTCATTCACCTGTCTGGGATGAGCTTTCACAGTGGGAGGGTGGAGTGAGCCTTCCAGTTTCCAGAATGAACAGCTGAGGGGACACTTGTGCCATCGACGTAAACGGTGTGGATTGACACAAGCACCTGCCACCTCCTCAGTTAGGTGCCTTTACCACACTGGATTCTGGACCTCTTGAAAATGCACCTTGACCTCATCTATTAAATTCTAAATTTCCCAATGACTGACTGATTCGCCTTCTTGAGAGAGGAAAGAGAGACAGACATTTTTTGAGACATTTTTTTGGGGGGGGCTTAAAAACAGATTTACCATCTCACAGTTGCAAAGGGTAGAAATTCAAAATGGAGGTAACAGGATGGTTGGTTCTTTTGGAGGGATGTGTATGATTTGTTTCAAGTTTCTGAACCTGGGTTGTGGATGGATTTCTTCTCACTGTGTCTTCACTTCGTTTTGCCTCTTCACCTATGTATATTTTTAACCTTTTTATTGACAGCTTGAATAATTGTAGACAATATACCATGATAATTCCCTCCCTATCCCCCCTCAATTAATCCCTATTTTGTTTTGATATCTTCACTTCTGTATTTTTTATTGATTAGAAACTTTGTTGTATGGACACATCATCTGATGGTCCCTCCTCCCTGCTCCCATTCTACCGAGGGCCCTCCTCAGTGGGGTTACTGGTATTCACCATGGGGTTAGGAGCAGTCAGTCATTGTAGGAGGGGAGGGCAATGCCTCTGGACACTCCTTCCCACCCTGTGTCTCTTACAATCTTTCTGCCCCCTCTTCCTCAATGTTTCTTGAGCTTTGGAAGGGATGCTATAAGTTTACTTTGGTTTTAAGCTCTCAGCAACTTCTGGATTTCACCTTTGATACATACTGAGTGTCCTCAGTGTCTGTCACCATTACCCTGGTGCAGGTTGTCAGGCTCACCTCGAGAGCAGCACTTTTGCTTAACTCACCAATTCCTCCGTGGTTTCACCTGGACCCTCACTGCCGGGCAAGAGATGGCTTGTCTCATGGTAGGAAGTTAGGTATCTTTTCTTGTCATGTTGATGAATTCTCCAATGGGGAGTGAGAGCAGGATGGGTTAAAGGGGATATGCATAGTTAATTAGGAGAGATGTAATGGGTGTAGCCTCTCTATTGGCCAAAGACTAGAGCAAGCTTCTCACTGGAGTCCACGGCCTTTGTCTCTATAGGATTCTGATCTGGTTCCCAGTACCAGTTATGAGTTCCTTCCCATTGAGTGGTTCTCTTAGCCAATCAGAAAGCCATTGATTACCACCTAGACTGAGTGCTACCATTGCACATGTGTGTACGTCTTGTCAGGCTGGTTAATTTTGTACAACAGAGCCCCTGCAGCCATTTTCCTCCAGAAGCTCATGTGGCATTTTTCCAGCACTCTACAGGCTAGCCTTTAGGGGGCTTCCAGATTTGAGCAGGGTCTCTCCATGTTCTTTGTCAGCAGCTCGTGGTGTCTTCAGCAGAGTCTTACCTTTTAGTATAGGTGAATAACCAAGAGCTTTGATAGTGCCTGTCTTGTTTTGGGGACCTCATAGGTCTCTCTGGCCAACAGCTCACTATGGGGTGTAACCCATTTCTGGCACCGGGAGTTAGTTACAGGCCAGAGCCAGTGGTATAGGATTAGGCTTCTTGCGACCATCTCTGGGGCCCTTCTGCTCAGGTGCTTCAGGGGTCATATTTTGAGTTTACTTTTCTTTGTTTCTGCTGTCTGATTTTCTATTCCTACTCACTGTCCATATTTAAGATTTAAAATCAATGCAATAGAAAATAAATTCTGGCATGGAGTGTTGGCACACACCTATAATCCCAGCACTTGGGATGCTGAGGTAGGAAGATCACCATGAGTTTGGGACCAGTCTGGGCTAGTGAATTCCAGGACAACCTAGGATAGAGTGAGACCCTGCCTTTAAAAAAATGAACAAAGGAAATAAATTTTAGCTTCTTACTCAAAGTTGTCCTTGATTTTGGTCCCAAAGGGAATATAAATTTAGGATATCATATTTTCCTCATTTTCTAACAATAGAAATGGATGATTATGAAAAAGTATAAATATTGTGATTTTGAAGAAAGTATATGTTGTAAGGGTTTTGAAAGTTTTCCATAAGGAAATTTTTAAGAAATATTTGAATTTTTAAGGAAATATTTGAGAAGATAGTAAACATTATGCATGATATATGTGTTGGTATTTCATTAACATGCACAATTTTAAGTTTTTCTGTATTAAAAGTAAATTCTGAGAACCATTAATATTCTTAGTCCTAAAAATAATGTATATATTACAGTAGGCATTTATCATCTCTTTTTCCTGAAACAATACAAAATCTGTGCCATGGTCAGAATGTCTAGGTCTGCCCCAAATTCAGACACTGAAATATTGTTGTCAGCCTTCTCGTTGCTGTGGCAAAGAACCCGACCAAAAGCAGCTGATGGGAGGAATGGGTTTGTTTAGGCTTACACATTCGAGGAAGCTCCATGATGGCAGAGAAAACAAACGGCATGAGCAGAGGCTAGACATCGCCTACTGGCCAACAGCAGGTAGACAACAGCAGCAGGAGAGTGTGCCAAACACTGGCGAGAGGAAGCTGACTATGACCCCCATAAGCCCGCCCCCAACAACACAGCTCCAACAAGGTTCCAATACCCAAACTACCATCAACTTGGGATCAAACATTCAGAACACATTCGTTTGTGGGGGACACCTGGATCAAGCCATCACAACCCCCAAGATGAGGATATGAGAATTAAAGCTTTAGGGGGAGATTAGGTAAAGAGGGTGGAGCATTTATAAATAAAAGATTAGTGCCTTTACAATGGGGCCTTCTAGACCTTTCTGCTGCAGGAGGCCACAGGGGATGAAAAAGCCTTCTGCCAGGGCCTTTCCAGCCTCCAGAACTATGAGAAGCAAGTTCCTGTCATAGATGAGCGTCTAGGATGGATCAGGAAAACCCGTGTGCAAGGGGACAGACACACATGGAGGGAAGAGGCCCTTGAGTGGGTCCCCGGGGGGGAGCTTTGGAAGGTTTGTCACCTACATCGTCCACTTGACATTTCCTTGGGGAGGAGATCCGTCCCTTGCCGAGTTATTGTTGGAGAGTTTAGATGCCATCTTTTCTCCAGATCTTTAATTTTCAGATAGCACCAGTCCCTCTGGCTTCCTGTTCTTCCCGCGTTTCTTCCAGCCTCCCTCAACACTGTCTCCCTTTCCTCCTCCCCTCTCCCCACAGCTTCTGCCTTGGACCCCGATTTGCCCACTAAGACCTAAGCCCAGAGCTTGTCGCCTGCACGTCAAAGTCCCGCTTCAACTGTGCACGTCTACTGTCCTGTCTTCACCTTCTCCCAAGTGAGCCTCGGTTCTCTGCGCCTGTGTGAAAGCATCCTCACTATGGCACCAAGGAAGCATCAAAGGATTGGTCAAGGCCGAGTTCTCTCCCCATGTGTGGAGTTTTCCAGGTCCGTCTGTGTTGCATTAGACTCTCTCTTAAATCACGGAGTCCAGTCCCGGGAGAGGGCTGTGGAACAAGGCCCTGTGTCATTCAGGGAAGAGTTCATTTCAAAGGGAGGTTAACAAATAGGGTGACATCTTGATTTTGTCAAATGTCACTAGTTTAGTTTAGCAAAACCAAATGTCTCCCTTCCTGGGCTTTTTCTCCTTTTCCTGTGAGTGCTGACTTTCTGTGTACTTCAGATGAAATACAATGCCTGTGTTTCCTCCACATTTACACTTAAAACAGCCAACTGTTGCTTTCTCTGTGTCCAAGAACACTTTTAAGAGTTGAGTAAGCTT
The DNA here is from genome assembly GCA_004024765.1 of Zapus hudsonius. Classification (NCBI taxonomy): domain Eukaryota; kingdom Metazoa; phylum Chordata; class Mammalia; order Rodentia; family Dipodidae; genus Zapus; species Zapus hudsonius. Next base: position 36,811 of record PVHP010010312.1, on the reverse strand, counting down.
CTTTTAGAAGGCTCTCTTCCTCCCAGGCCACCAAACAGGACACTATATTTTACTCAGGGAAAATACATTTTTATCATTTCCGAAGTTTGAATGTAGCGTCACTGATCGTGATTTAAGAGCTTCCCTAGCTTTGCCAAAATGTGTTCTGTTCCCTCTGGCTTTAAAGTGTGCATTTGTGAAGTGTTTGCCTCACAAGTACGAGGACCTGAATTTGGTCACCAGAATGCATATAAAAATTCCAGGCCTTGTGGCGCATACTTGTGATCCCAGTACTGGGGCGCTAGAAATGAGAGGACTCTCCTCCTGTGACCTGCTCATCAGCCAATGCAGCCTAATTGGTAAGTTCTAGGTCCCTGAGACCCTGTCTCAGGAAAAGAAAAGAAAAGAAAAAAGAGGGCGGCATTCCTAAGAAATACACACATACAGGTGCACCTGCACACAATTAATAGCAAGCGTGCTTGCTTAAAGCTCTTAAACAATTTAACAGCCATTAAAATTAATATATGCATAAATATGTTACACTGCATAAATATGTTATGGATCTTTAGCTATGTGTCCATGTGTCATGCTTTGATCCAGGTGTCCCCACAAACAAATGAATGTGTTCTCAATGATCGATCCTCAGCTGATGGCAGTTTGGGAATTACAACCTCAATGGAGCTGTGTTGTTGGGGGCGGGCTTATGGGGTTATAAGCCAGCTTCCCCTTGCCAGTCTTTGGCACACCTTCCTGCCGCTGTTTGCAGTGCTGTGGCGGAGGTGATGTCCAGCCCTCTGCTCATGCCATCGTTTTCCCTGCCTGGATGGAGTCTCCCCTCGAGTCCGTAAACCAAATAAACCCATTCCTCCACAAGCCGCTTTTGTTTGGGTTCTTTCTGCGCAGCAACTAGAAAGCTGACCGCAACACCATGTTAGTGCTAGGAGCCGTGAGCAGTCATTCAGCTGACACACAAACAGTATGGTGAGTAAAGAAGTTTGATGTTTCCATCAGGATGCACCTACATCACAACAGCAGAGCTCCAGCCTTGTGTCTGGGCACCATTTTCTCCCAAATCCCAGACCTTCACTTGTCTCCCTTCCCACCTCACACAGCAGCTCTCTAGTTCAACTCACTGGTTCATTCTGTTATCTAACGTGGTTTGCAAGCTCAGAATTCGGGTAAAGAGCTCATTGATAACATGCCAGCCATCCCCTGAAAACTGGTAAATATCACCACCTATATCATTCCAACTAGGCTGCTCCTGCAGCACAGCATAAAGGACATATCTGTCCTGGCTCAGTAGAGGCCATTCCTTTAGACCTTGCACACTCCTAAATTCACTGCTGCCTCTGCCTAATGACTTCCAAAGTCTACGGAATAAGTTTAAATGAGGAGTGGCCCACATACTTCAGAGATTAGCCAGCTTGGATAAGTACTTGTTTAGTTGGGTTCCATTCCAAGCACCGTGTTCTGGTTTGAAGTCAATGTCCCCATAAACTCATGTGTTCTGAATGCTTGGTCCCAAGCTGATGTTTGGGAGGTAGATCCTTGTTGGAGGAACTGTGCTGTTGGAGCAGGATTAGGGGTGTGATAGCCAAATCTCCCTTGCTAAAATTCATCTCCCTCTCTCCGGCTACTGTTTTCCACCTGCTGCGACAGAAATGATGTCCAAACTTCTGTTCATCTTGCGCTTTCTCCTGCCATCATGAAACTTCCCCTAGAGACTGTAAGCCAAAACAAAAACTTTCCTCCCATCAGTGGCTTTTGGTCAGGGGCTTTGTCCCAGCAACGAGAAGGTAACTACAACAGAAAATTGGTACCAATGGAGTGGGTTGTTACTGTTAGAAAGCTGTCTGTGTGGCTTTTGGCCTCTTGGAACTGATTTGTTGAAGGAACAGGGAAAGATTTGAAGCCTATGGGCGAAGAAATGGCTTGCCGTGCTGGAAGCACTTTTTGATGGACCATTCTAGTCAGAGTTGAAAGACCTAAATGTCGTAAGAACTGTGGCTGTGAGGTTTGGTTTAGGGAAGGAAGGAAGCTTTGTCTGGGCTGGGCTAGAGACTGTGTGTGAAAGGCTAGTGTGCTCTTCCTATGTCCTAAGCACTTAAGAAGGGTTGGGTTTAGAACAAATGGACTGGTGTGAGCATCAGGAGGTATGACAGAAAGAAATGAAAGTTTGGGCTGAAGATAGCCTATTTCAGTTACAATTGTTTGAGAGATTACCACCATTGAGATTTGGCCAGGTATTCTTCATTGAAAGAGCAGGAAAAAAATGCTGACAATTTTTGAAAATAAGGGTTTCCCTGCTTTTCAAATTCAGCCTTATTTCCCCCTGGATTAATGAATCTGGTAGCCTAGCTGGTACTATGGGAGAATAAGAAATGCAGGAAAGAAAGGGTCATTGGATTTGGGCATGCTTATTTGGAGATGGCCCCTTTCTTTTGGTCAGCTTGGTAAAAGTTTATTATTTCTGCTTGTTTAAGAACTTACTCTGTGTTTCATTGAGTCTCTGTGTTGTTCTTGTGGTCTCTGTAGATTTATGTTCTGATTTTATTATTTCTTTCCTTCAATTAATTTGAGGTTTTGTTCTTGTTTTTCTAAGACCTTGAAGTGCATTGATATTTTTTTATATCTTGCTGTGTTTTTCTTTTAATGAACACACTCAGAGCTCTAAACTTCCATTGAAAATCACTTATGCTATATCCCACAGGTTCTAGTGTTTTGTGTTTCAATTTCCATTTGATTCTAGGAATTTGTAATCTACTAAATTTCTTCATTGACCTGAAGTACATTCAAAAGTGCATTGTTCAATCATATGTCACCCACTATTATTTTACTAGGACCTTTCTTTTTATGTCAAATAGTGTTTGTTTTATAAAATTGAAATTTAACACATACGTATTTATAATCATTGAATGTTTTCTTCTGTATTTTCCTCTTCCTCCTCCTCCAGTTCTCTCTTTATTATCTATCATCTATCTATCTATCTATCTATCTATCTATCTATCTATCTATCTATCTATCTATCTATCATCTGTCTATCTATCTATCATCTATCTATCTATCTCTGTTTCTATCTATCTCCTAATGATTCAATAAGGATCTTCTACATGCTTGGCAAGTGCTCTACTGCTGAGCTACGACCCAGGACTCTGTTATATCTTTCTGATAGATTGGCCTTTTGTCAGTATATAATGAATGACCTTTGTCTCTTCTGACTTATTTGCTTTATCAGAAATGTGTAACTCCTGCTCGTGGATCTCCATGGGATGTCATTTTCCATCATTTCTCTTTCTGTTTACGGATGCTTTGGCCATGAGTTTCTTGTAGACAGAAATTGTTTGGTCTTAGTTTGAATCAAATCAGCAGGTCTGTCTGTGTCTTTACTGGAAGAGTTAAGACCACTTACACTGAGGTGTGTTATGGAAAAGATGTGTAGTAGTTTCTGTCATTTGGTTGTTTTTCTTCTGTTTGTTTTGAATAAAATGTCTAGTTGTTCCTTGTTCTTCATAGAGGTTGATGATTTTTCAAATTAATCAGGTTTTTCTTTCCTAATTCTCCTTTGCTTGTCTACTCCTCCAGGGACATTTATTATTTCCCATGTGCTCATGATTGTGTTTTCTCTTTTCCTATTCCAGGTGCTGGGTTCTTTTAAGTATCTTGGGTTATGTTAGATTAGCAGTCCTTAAATTTTCTAGTTTATATTTATCTTCGAACAATTTTATTCTGAAGAATGATTTTGCTAGTTACAGTAATAAAGGTTGACAATTGTTTTCTTTCTTTTTTTTCTTTGTTTGTTTTTGAGGTATGGTCTCACTCTAGCCCAGGCTGACCTGGAAATCACTCTGTAGTTCCAGGCTGGCCTCGAGCTCACAGGGATCCTCTGCCTCCCACTGAGTGCTGGAATAAAAGGTGTGTGCCACCACAGCTGGCCTGGCAGTTACTCTCCTTCAGGACTTGAAATGCACTTTTCCACACCCTCAAGATCTTTAGGTTTGTGCTGAGAAATCTACTTTTTCTGACCCTGCATTTCCCTCCTGGCTTTCAGCAGTCTTTCTTTGTTTTGTCTTTCTGCCATCTTAACTGCAGTCTGACATGGAAAGGTTCTTGCTAGTCAAGCCTATATGGGGCTATGAATTTCTTCTCTAGCTGAAGATACATATCTTTCTCCTGATTTGAAAATTTTTGTGGTATTATTCTACAAAATAGGATTTTCATGCCTTTGGCTTTATCTTGATTCTTTTGTCTATACTGATTATTTTAAAAGTCTGGACTCTCAGTCCAGCTCCAGAATCTGTTGTTTGTTTACAATTCCTTTTACTTTATTAATATTTGAATATGATAATTCATCATGCTTGTCTTAAAGAACTACTATTTTTTCTTTTACTTGATCTAGTGGTAGGTAACTCTTTTGACTGAGTTTTATTTATGTCTTTATTTATTTGCTTATTTGCGAGGAGAGAGAGAAAGAGAATGGGAGCACCATTTCTTCAGTAGTGCGCATGTGCCGAGTACAGGCAACTGCTGGTCACCACAGTCTGGAGAGGTCACCCCCCTGAGGCTAGAGAGCTGCAAGTTCATGTGCAGAGTAAGAGTTTCCAAATGGTACCCTACCTACACAAAGCTAGAGAGTGGTTACAAATAAAACAATGAAATAGGGGTCAGGGTTGAATCACTACACATAGATTCATCTGCAAACTTCTTAATATGGCCTAAACAATGGATTTTTTTTCCAGCAGCACAGAAAAAGCATCAAAGATCTATATCCCCAGACCAAAAGCAAGTCAGTTTTATGAGAAGCCAAAGTGAGAAATGAATACCTAGGGTTGTGTGCATTAGGACAGACAGTACATTTTCCTTGAGCCAATCTGTAAGGATTGATTGGATAGACGGATGGGGGGATGACGCTCTCAAAGTACATTACTATTAAGAAACACAATTGGTCTCTAATTTCTGGGCTCTAATTGATACATCTTGAAGAGAAGGTCATTACAAATGCCTTTGGGGGTCCTTCATGGATCAAGAGTTTGGAAGAGGACCCACTGGACAGGCCTTTCTCAACTAGACCCACCCCTGCTTCCTGGGGTGTCCAATGATGTGCGGGTCCATTTCCCCATTCTCCAGCTCACTTGAGGTTTTCTGTTCCCAAAATACTTCCTTTAGGAGATCACCGCATTTCTAGTCCAGAGCATCCCATGAGAGATCATCCTGTATCCATGCAAGTTCAGCACAGGTCTTCTCCCACACTACCACCAGCCTGCCATCTGTTCCAACCCTCGTGACCAGCCTCATCTGTGACTTATTGTGATGCCAAGAAGGGTGAAGCGACCAAAGACTCATCTGGTAGTGCTCGGGAAGACCTGAGTGTTCAACGCCGGTTGTCTCTTCAGATCATGTGATGATCCCGCTGGAATCCAAGTACACCTTGAGCATGTGCCTGTGGCCCTGGGGGGTGAGGATGGAAGCTCTGGGAAGTGCTTTCCTCCCCATCCTACCTAGGAAGGGCTTCGTTACACCCCGACTGCCAAGTCCAGCCCTCAGCTATCCTGCTGTACTGACAGCTGGTCCCATTTTAGTACAGCTACATTGAGTGCACTTTTCACCATACAACTGATTTTTTTCCAGTCAAAATACTTACCAAGAAAGTGCTTATTTAATTGCATGGCTAGGTTATTTATGTTCCCATTTCCATAGCCTCTTTCTTGCTATTTCTGCAACATTTAGTTAATCTCTGCCACAACATATAATTCCCTGATCTCAGCTAAACACAAACATCCAACGACATCTGAAGGAGACTCTGAAGTTCAAAATCCATGGACACTCACGTGGCTCTGTGGGATGCTGAGTTGGAGACTTTGGGGTTTCTACCCAATAGTGGTATAGCTATATCCTGTGGCGGTTCTAGTTTCAATTTGGGGGTCCTCCCTACTAATTTCCTCAGTGGCTGCACAAATTTACCTTCCCACTAGCCATGAATAAGGGCTCATCTTTGCCCACATCTCTGCCATAATTTGTTACATATTTCTTGATGATATAGGCTGCATTGTCTGAGGAAAATGACTTGGGAAGTTTGTACATGTTCAGTAAAGATAGAGATGGTTTTTCCAAATGCATTAATCAGAAACTGGTTGAAGCCACAAACATTGAATCCACAAATACGGAGGTCAAATGTATGAAGCTCAGGGGCAAAGCTTTCCGGGTGTTCACAGGGATCAAGCTTACTTCTCCAAGAAAGCGTAGGTCTCAGAGGATAGGATGAGCTTTAGTTAATGTCTACAGACATCTTTATAGTACTGGGAACTGGATACATCAGCAATGCAGATGCTGAGAGACCCGACTGGAAGGGTGAAGAAGTCACTGCTGGTGGCCTGGTAGCTGGAGTGACCCCTGAGACGCTGGACCATGGCAGGCAAGCATCACCACCCCAGAGGCCCTACGATGGAAAGAGAGGGCGAATCTCCCAGCTTCTTACTTATTTGCCAGCGTCGCCCAAGGCTGAGCTTCAGAACCAGAAAATGGGGCCTCTGGGTGACATCTGTCCCAGAGTAGCTCAGAGAGAGCAGGGGTGGCATCATACATAGACTGAGGGAAAAGGTCCAAGCCAGACTTTCTCCTGTCACTCCCACCTGACCTGGGAGCCGTGGCAGTGAGCAGTTACCCCCACAGGACAGAAGAAAAGAGCAGCCTGGCTGTGGTGACTGGACACTCCCACCCATCCTCGGCTAGGTATCTTGGCTAAGGTTCCCTAAATGGGTTAGAAGCTTAGACACAAGGAAAGTGGTATTTCCTGCATGCCCTTATTTCTAGACTGGAACACAGCTCCTCAGGAAACACCCACTCTTCTAACTCCTGCTCCTAACTGAGCCGCCTAGCTGAGGTTTTCTGATCCTTATGTATGTGCTCATTTATTAGTGTCTGAGCAATTTCCTGAATACAGCAAATTTTAAGTACACTCGACTGTCTTCTGGTGGATGAGTGGATAAATAAATGTGGCATATACATGCAATGGGATATTACTTAATTCATCATTTTAAAAAGGGAATGCTGACATGAGGGCTTTCTGCTAGATGAGAAAATCTAGTCACAAAAAGACGCCCTGGATTCCACATGACGGAGGTCCCCAGAGCCACCAGATGCACCAGGGCAAAAGTAGGACAGTGGCTGGAGGGAGGCCGAGGAATTGGTGCTTAATGGGGACAGTTTCATTTTGGGAAGATAGACTGGGCATGGATAATGGTGCTTCTTGCACAGTAATGTGAACATACTTGCTCAACTGAACCATACCTTTAAAATGGTCAATGTTATGTAACGTATACTTTGCTACAATCAAAAATATCCATTGAAATTTTTGTCTTGTAGTTTCTTCCCGAAGTCTGGCGTTTAAGACACCTAAATGACGCTTTTGCGTGTACAGTACAAGCATAAGGCTGTAGTTGGTATGACTCAACAATCCTGCCTACCATCAGCTGGGTCTTCGACCTGCATCGAGGCTGGCATTGGATCGTGAGCAGGGGAACTGTTCCTCCCCCCAGGGCAGTCAGGTAGCACTCTGGGAAAGGATGGGCAGCAAGGGCTCCTGATGCAGGAAATGGGCCCAGTTGCTGGGTTCCCATGCCCCACCCTCACCTGGACTGCCCCAGGATCTGGAGGCTTATGATGCCAGGAATCTCACTGTCAAGGCCACCCTTCAGAGGTCTGCATTTCTCCCAGTGAGCTGAGGGCCGGCATGGGTGGGGGCTGTCTCCCTAGCTACTTCTGAAGACACTTAATGGTTCTCTGTGCTTCAGTCCAGGCCTGTCTTCATCTACTCCAGCAGACTAGCACAGAGCGGGAAACCTACAAAGAGTGGAAGTCGATGTGGCTCACCCAGCTGGGAAAGCAAATCCACAGGGCCATGGGTGCTGAGGCCTGCTTCTTGCATCATGACACACCAGGAGGTGCCATGGTGAGAGACGGTGTGGGAGATCAAGACCAAGATGTCAGTTGATGTCTTTTAATAGTGAGAAGAAGAAAAGAAAATGTATTCAGTGTGGCCACATCGCAAAAAGAACAGTCAATCAACGCCCGCCTCCACCCCAACCCTCTTCCGAATCCTGACATGAGGTCTGGGTTCCAGCTAAGTGTGGTCCACCTGTCCACTGTCTCAATGCCAGCTTCCTCTGCAGGGTCATCAAATCTTCTCTGAGGCAGGTTCCTTCTGGCTGGCACCAGGCTTCAAGCTTTTTCTTCTCCCAGCATGTGGTGCCTGGGGAAACTCCGGTTTCTTGGGGTCCATTGTTTCAATGGTCCCATAGCCAAAGTCAAAGGCACACTGTCCTTTTAGACTATCTTCTCTCCTAGTAGAGCAGTTACACAACGTAGACTGACGACCAGTGGCTTTCTAGGAACCCAGGTCTTGTGTAATGCAATGTATCTTGGGGTCAAGATAGAGGACCAGAGGCAGGCTGTTTATTGGACCCAAGATCTTTAGATAATGCCAGGAACCAAAATAAGAGGTAAAGTCTGCTTGCTGACCTGATTTTAGCTATAGACGTGGCCTGCTTACTTTTCCTTGCTTTCTTCCTTTCTTCTTTTCTAGCGGTATCCCTCTCTTTCTGCTGTCCTATGGATAGAGCCTAGGACCTCATGCGTGCTAGGCAGGAATCGCCCACTGAGCTGGACCCCCAGCTCCTGGGAGAGGTTCATGTCTATACTCCACCTAGCAAAGCTTCGATTCACTCCAATTTCTCACAACTTCCTCACTCAGCTATGACATGTCACTATGTAATGTTTCCTCCCTTGACTAAAAATGCTGTTTTCAGAATACAAGTAACTGTGCAGTTTGTCACCAAGCTCTTCTTGGTCACAGAAGTGAATGTGATGGAGTTTCTGAAAGCACTGAAGGGATCAAGGCTAAGAGTGCGGTAGCCGCAGCGCAGGAGCAACACTGACCGGCTGTCATCTGCTCTGGGACCTTCTTCGTGTGCTTCGGGCATGGCTGAAAGTAGAACCACAGACTGCAGAAACCCCAGATAGCCTGAGCATGCCATAAGCACTTACTTATTTTTCCTGAAGTTACTGTAGAGGTAGAAATGGGGTGACCTTCTTCCTGCCCCCCAGATGAGTCATGCCCCATAACAAAGACAGGTTGGCAAGGGTTATAATTTGGGCCTTTTTAGTTTTTGACAACTTCCATGAACGTAAACAATATGACAATACGCAGTGTTTCTTACCCTCTCCCACCTCCCTCTCTTTCCCCTCCCACATCACCCTGACTGAATCCGTCTTCATGGCACCACGTTGTCCCCCTGTGCAGGTATTGTACTGGAGGCCACCGTGAGCTCGTGAACACCACGGCCGCTTTGTGTCTGGAAGACAGTACTGTGAGCTCTCCTCCCCTTCCTTTGGCTCTTACACTCTGTCCACCAAATCTTCTGCAGTGGTTCTTCAGCCTTGAAGGGTGTGACAGAGATGTCTCATTTAGTGCTGAACACTCCACTGTCACTTCTCAGCACTATGGTGAGTTTTGAGTGTCCCCAGAGGTCACTGCCATCAGAAAAGAGAAGATTCTCGAACCGAAAGTGAGAGCAGTGTTCATATATGGGCATAAACCTAAGTATTTAGGACAGCTGGATCGGCATAATGTATCCAGCCAGCCAGACAACATGAATAGTTTCCCCCTTAGGGGTTATGACCTCCCAGCGTGAGCTTTTCATTATATTCTCAGTATTAGGCAGAAATTTCCTCCCTGGAGCAGGCTCAAGTCTAGTCAGAGAGCCCTTTGCCTCCCCCAAACGGACATGGCCCACTGCACCAGTTTGTTTTTATCTCACCGTGTAGTTGAGCTTGGCCTATAACTCACCAGGTAGCCCAGGCTGGTCTCGAACTCATGATCCTGCTCCAGCCTCCTGAGTGTCATAACATCCAGCCCTGGTTTTAATCGTAAATGTCCCAAGCTGATGGCTCTCTTAGGATGTGCTGGGACCTTAACTTAGGAGGTGGAACCTGGTGGAAGTCATATCCTTGAACAGGATGTTGAGGTCCTGCCCTTCTCTCTCTCTCTCTCTCTCTCTCTCTCTCTCTCTCTCTCTCTCTCCTAGCTGACGTGAGCATCTTGTTTCACCACATGTTCTCCCCTTGATACTCTGCCTGCCACAGACCCGAAGTGACAGTGACAAGTGACCATGGATTAAAACCTCTAAAAGTATAAGCTACAATGAACAGACCCTCTTTTTGGTTATTTATCTCAGCTCTCTTGTCATAGAGACAGAAGCTAAGAAGAAAAAATATATTTATGATTATAGTTTCATATGACATGAAAACTACAAAAGAAAGAACCCAAAACGAGGGTGACGATCCACATTGATACTTAGATGGATGACGTGTGAACAGCTGCGAGTGTGACTGGGCAGGAGGGTCTGAGATGGAAATGGCTGAGGCAGAGCCCTTCTTAGCCTCTCGACGAGCACTCCTTTCTCCCAGGAGTGGGGGGTCAGAGAATCTCTTTAGGGCAAGCTCTTCCATAGAAAGGTGCCTGACTCGGAAGAAAGGATATCCTGTTCTGTGACTCATGCTGGGACAGTCTCTAGAGGAAAGGGCAGCCATCCAAGGAAGGAAGAGTGAGAGATGGGGAGAGGAGACGATGAAGGAAAACGTAGTTTCTGGGGCCCATAGCGATGGGGTTCCACCTTCTAAGCCTCAGCAGTGTGATGGTTTAGCCCTGAGACTCCAGTCATTAGCCCAGAAGGTAACTTAGTCTTTCCCCACAGGCACATTGCAAAAGAGGAGATGCCTGGATCCTGTCACACCAGCAAATGGTGGTGCTATTTTTCAGGTTGAAACTTCCCAGAGCTGTTCGTGGATGTATTTATACTATTGGACAATTACGCAGCAGTCCTGCCTGCTTCTTGTTCTGGGAAGCGCAGAAGGAATGTTTATACAGAGCTTTCAGTAACAGCAGATGGAGTGGCTAAGCAGCCCCAGGAATCCACTTGAAAGAGGCTGGCTTGTCCTTCCCGTCTCTGCAAACAGACGCCTGGTGGGCACACGTTTCATAAGCTGCTCCCACTCTGCTCCCTGGTTCTGCGTCTGAGAGCACCCTGGTGGAGACCCACACAGCTTTTCTCCTTCTCGCTTCTCTGTTTCCAAAAGATGATGTGATGCATTCTACGCCTCTCCTTCCTGAAACTGTCATCTCCGGGCTTTTGGCCCCAGTACTACGTGTTCTCCCCTTGAACTTCAGCTTGTCCTTCTCTGGATCCATGGCTGGATCCTCTTCTCTGTCAAAGACTCTACTAACCCAGCAGACAAGGGACACTCTGCCCAGGTAAAGTGCTGGGATGGCAAAGTGACCCTTTTCCTCAACCATCATTAGGGTCACAGCTGGAATTCCTATAACAGAATATAGTTAAACAAGAGAGAAGCTTAACAAATTCACATAATCAAAGTTTTATATGACACTGATCCTTCAGAAGCAAAAGTCCCAAAGATAAGGAAAAATGTTTCTTTTCCTGCTTACATTCCATGAAGCAGAGACCACTGTGTAGAAGCGATTGGATGGAAGGGTCTATGCTAACAGGAGGACATAGAGATGGAATCCAGCCAGGTGTGTCTGCTCTGGCCCGTCTGGTCTGTGCAGTTGAACTTCCTCTAGGGTGTAGGGATGAGGCAGGACCCCTGTGGGATGAGGACCTTCAAGGGAGAAGGATCTAGGAAGAGAGTGGGCTGTCAAGGTTTTATGGCTTGCTTTGGGGAAGAGTTCTAACTCCTATGACCTGCCTTGGGGAAGAGAATTTTTAGTCACTATGACTTGCTTCAGGGAAGAATGGGGGAGAAGAGGCAAGATGTCAGGTGAAGGTCAGAAAGACCTTGATACTGAGGCCTTCTGAGCTGCTTTAGTTCACAATACTCTGTACACCCAAAGCCATACTTCAGAGATCTGACTTGTTTGGCTAGTGACCAGGTGTGTTAACTCCTGCTCCCAGCCCTGGGGAGGGAGAGGAGGAAGGGCAATCCACTGGGGCAGGGGAGATGGAATGAGAGAAGTGGGCCTGCTTGCCCTCAGGGCTGAAAAGATGCCCAAACTCCTGACGGTGGGCGGAGCTGCTAATGAGGGAGGCACAGCATCGTCATACAAACCTGGACTCTAGCAGGTCTGGGAGCCACAGAACAGGTTCACAGAAAGAGCAGGCCTACTCCCTGTCCACCCCAGGGCCAGGAGCAGCAGTGACAGTGACCCCCTCAAAGATGACTGTGATAGGCAATGGTCAGTAGCATCTGACATGACCTGAAGATACAGGGGCTCAGGGTCTAGGAGAAAGCCTCTGGTGGCGACTGCAGCAAAGGGCACCGCCTGTCCCTGGAGAGGAGGTGCTTCCTCCTGGTCGCAGCTGAGGCTGTAACACCAGCATCCAAGCGGCTCCACACAAGGTTACTGAACAAAAGAGCAGCTGGGCTGATGGATGGACAAAGGGACTTCATGAGCCTATGGGCAAAATGCCTGAGCGCATAGCTTGGAGGAGGGGAGTCTCCAGGGAGACCTGGCCATGGTGGGGTGTCCTCGTTCAGGCTGGGGTGGAACTGCTGGAGGAGCTCATGGCCATCTGGTACGTTTTCTCCCTATCCTTGTGATCAAGCTAAAATTCAGGCTTGAGTCACTCATAGCACCAGGCTGAAACTGAGCTGCTTATCTGACATAATGGGAAATCAGGCATCAAGAGATAAAAGCCAAATTTCCCAAACAAGCTGCTTTTGAACAGGCACAATAACAGTATTCTATGCCTTCATCCTTTTTTAAATATAAAGCAGTGTGGGGCTGGAGACATGGCTCAGCAGTTAAAAGTACTTGCTTGCAAAGCCTTGTGGCCCAGGTTCAATTCCCCAGTACTCATGTAAAGCCATATGCACAATGTGGCACATGCGTTTAGAGTTTGTTTATATTAGCAAAAAGCTCTGGCACACCCATTCTCATTTTCTGCCCACCTTCTTCTCTCCTTGCAAATAAATAAATAAAAGTATTTTCTAAAAGAAAGCTGAAGTGACCTAATACAAATTGGTTATTTTTTCTATTTTTTTGTCGTCTCATCCTTGCCTTACAAAGGCAACAACTTTGAGACAACCAATCTGATCTGTAGTCTTTTGTTTCTGCTGTCTTCTGTTCAGCCCATCAGAACACTTATTCTACTTATTCTACTTATTCTACTACTTATTCTACTTATTCTACTTATTATACTACTGTTGGTCTGATGCAAAAAAAAATGTAATTAGGAGCTTTAAATTTGCCTGGCATAGTGGTGGACTTGGGAGGCTGAGGCAGGAAGACTGAGTATGTTCAAGGCCAACCTGGGCTATATATCAATATCCTGTCTCAAGAAAGAAACAGAAAGAGAGAGACAGAGAAGAAGGAGGAGGAGAAGAAAGGAAGGAAGGGAAAGGAAGGAAAGAAAGAAAGAAAACAAAAGAAAGAGAAAAGAGAAAGAAATAGAAAAAATAAATAGAGTGAAAAAAGAGAGAAGGGGAAAAAGAAAGGGAAGGAAGGAAGGAAGGTATTTAAACTACCCTGATGTGGTCTTGCCCCTTCATAGAACAAACTTTACAAGCTGACTCTAAATGCTTACTGCAGGCCTGTCTTTGACTGGGCTCCTTGAGTTTTGGAAAACACAGTCTAGAAGTGTAGGTCCGACCCTCCTCTACAATCTTGTGAAGCACTGGTGAGCGGCATTCACGACCAGTTCTTTCTGGCACAACCTAGCACATTGGCCCTGGCTGTGTCAGATGCTGCCCCCCACACACACCACCATGACTGCTGCAGGGGGTGGTGTGTGACTGTCAGGCAGGCTGCCTGCTTGTCACCCCGAACCCACCTCCTCCTGAGTCTGCATGGAGCAAGGGGATGTCAAACCAGGATCCTTTGTCAGAGACCAAAATATGCCATCCTTAACTATGGTGGGAAAACCACTTACTCTTGGAAGAGAAATTTATGTCTGTAAAGGAAACCTCATTATTGAAGTTGCCTCCCTCTCTGCACCAGGACATGAAGGACAGATTAAACCACTACCCACTTGTCAGTGAAGAAGGTACTTAGAGGGCTCAGAAAACAGCACCTGAGGAAAGAATGTAAGGGCCATGGTGGGGGAGAATATCCAGAGACATTGCCCCCTCAGCAACAATACGCAAGAGGGAAGGAAAAAAAAAAAAGAATGAAAACCTGGCTCCCTATGGACAGGTCCAGTATGTGCACTGAGGAAGTATCCCAGTGGGTAAGGGACAGAGAGGAGGGAAACGGGGACACTTCACAAGATGTGCTCATACAATGTATGTACTTATTCATAATAAATATATTTAAAAATAAACAAAAACAAATAACTAGAAGCCAAGGCAGGGTGTAGTGGTGTGGAGCTTTAATACCAGCAACTCAGGAGGCAGAGGTAGGAGGGTTATCGTGAGTTCAAAGCCACCCTGAAACTACACAGTGAATTCCAGGTCAGCCTGAGCTAGAGTGAGACCCTACCTCAGAAGGCAGTGAGAGCCATGGACAACCCAACCCCACCAACAAGACATAGGATGATGGCTGACATCCTGGCAGGAGATGAACCACCCCTGGCCTATCACACAGGGCCCAAATGAAACTTATGAGAAAGTGGTGAGATAAGCAAGAGACCTATCACCACTGCAAGTCAGATAACCCAGGAAAGGATAATGGAGACAGACACCAACAATACCCAACACAATCCAAAGCAGAAGTCCAGAGACTCTTAAGATCTCAACAATAAAACAGACTCACCCACCATGACCATGACTCAGGGAACTGAGTGGAAGAGGGGGCGGAAAGAATGTAAGAGCCATGGTGGGGGAGAATATCCAGAGACATCGCCCCCCTCAGCAACAACACACAAAAGGGGAGGGGGGAAACTGGCTACCTCTTGTGCTATTCATAACCCCTACCCTATGGACTGATCCAATATGCCCAGCGAGGAGGGCCCCCAGCAGGTTGGGCACAGAGAGGAGGGAAACCATCACAAGATTTCATCATACAATGTAACTAATTGTTAACAATAAAGATATTTTTAAAGATTTTTTTTAAAAGAAAGAAAACGGCACCACAATAGATGACACTTTGAATCTCAGATGCAGCCTCAGAGCAAAATGTCTCTCCTCCTGCCCGCCCCCTCGCTCCTCAAGACAACCTGTACAAACTAAGGGGTCACAACCTCCAGAACCCCTTTTCCCAAACCTGCCATAAGGCATGAAAATTTCCCTCTAATTTCCCCCTGCTTTTCTGTCTTAGAGCTGCCATCAAGAAGGTCTCTGAGCACCTTGTCTGACAGAATATGGTAAGACCCCATTACTGCTCCATACCTGGGGGGCTAGGAAAAATCTGGGCAGACAGGCTGGGTTTCTCCTTCTGACAAGAAGCATTCCATCAGACCCTTGTCCAGTCATTTCTGCAGTGTGGTCCCTGCTTCGTGGAACCTAAGCATTAAAACCAACCTTTTCCTTGGCTCTTTGTGTTGTCCTTTCTGAAGGGCTTTGATCATGTGAAACTGACTCTTGCCAGTCTGCCCTTCACTGTGGAGGTGTCAGCTGAACCTGCTCAGCTGTCCGCACTCCTGTTTTCTGTGCTTTACCTGGGGCTCACCCCAGAGTTGTGTTACTGTGCCCCCACTCCCCTGCACGCACTTCTCTTTTTGCTTCAGAAAACGATGACTTTTAAACTCAAAGTTTCAACTCTTTCTTGAGATCTTCTATGGAGACCCCCTCACTTCTCTGACTTACCTCCAATGGACGCAGGAGAAGTCCTTTTTATTTCATTTCAGTTTGTTATTCCCTTGCAAATCTGTCTTTGGTTACAGGACGTTGCAGCCAAGAACTTAAGGGTGAAGTGGTAACTCCTTTCTTACCCCTGCACTTGAGCCCTGAAAACTCACTGCTAAGAAGGTGCCTCCTAGGTTCCTGGTCTTTGGTCCAGCTCCCTGCAAGAGAAGCTCTTCCTGATGGCTCAATGGTTAAGGTGCTTGCCTACAAAGCCTAACAATCTGGGTTCAATTCCCCAGTTCCCACATAAGGCCAGATGCACAAAGTGGCACATGCATCTGGAGTTCCTTTGCAGTGGCTGGAGTCCATCTCTCTATGCTTGCAAATAAAAATATTTTTTTTTAATGGCCCACTTTTAAGAGAAGCCCTTCCTCTGGATTCCTCAGCTCCTGTCCCTCTGCCTTCCTTCAGAACTACAGCTCCCTAGGGGTCGTGGTTGACACATGGGGTGGGAAAGAGCTGGTCTTTTCCTATCCGACATGGCCAACACCACCACAAAGAACTGGGTCACAAGAGAAAGCCCATGAATGTATTGGATCCTAGTTTACATGACACGGGAGCCCAGCCTGATGAAACCTGGACAGCCTTAGGCACCGCGCCTGGATCAAAGGGTGAATGGAAGCAGAGGGAGGAAACCCAAGACTGACTGCTCAGTCTTCTTGGCCCCTCAGTGCACTGTCCCCTCCTCCAGGGGTTGGGGCAGGACCTCTTATCGTGGGTACCAGAAAAGCAGCGTAAAGTCAGAGTAGTATTTTTAAGTTTTATGGCTGGACTTCGGTTTCTCTGACCCACATTGAGAAAGAAAAAGGGACACTAATCTCTGCCACTTGCCTCCAGGGAACTTGAGAGGGGCAGAGAAGGTGGCAGAGACTACTTCTGAGGCCCTCGCTTTGAGGTGCCAGAGCTCACCCCAGGGAGTGTTCAGACAGTCCCCGATGAAGGCCAGCTTCAGGCAGGACTTGGTCCCTGTGGCTGCAGCTGTCACAGAGCCTCTTGCACAACAGCCATCCACCAGGAAGGCTTGGAAACCGTCCCTGTTCTAAGCCTTAGACCAGGCCCTGGGCAAAGATGAACTACTGAGACGCAGCTTGGTGGGTCGCCCTAATAGTCTGCAGCTGGACGCAGAAATCTGATCTGAGACCACCTTGTCCCCTGCATGAGACAACCTTTATTGGCCATTCTTCCTTCGCCTTGCCCTCCCATAACTTGTCAACAACACCCTTAGAGGCCCCAAAGTCCTGTTCCTTTCCATAGTCCGTGATGCTAGAAGCTTCGGTCATGTGACCCTAGTTCAGGACTCATGTTCTGTGGGACTCTAGTGAGCATGCATGTAGTTAAGGTGGGGTTTCTCCTCTTAATCTGTTTTATATAGACTTAACCGGAGCCTGCCCCAGGAGGATGTAGCCACACCATGTTCCCTTCCCTCTCTTATCTGACCATCTTCTCCTGCTAGGCACTAGGATTGTTTCCAACTTTCCTGACTGGAAAAGACCTGCAAGAATGGTCTGGGCAGCTGTATCTTCCCACATCGCTAACTTTCCTGGGGATGGATGCCCAAGCTGGATCTCTTGTGGGGACCAACAAACAGCTGGGGGGGGGGCTGGGGGACATGCCTTCTCAGTGTGCTCATAAACAGGACATTTAAGGAGGATCAGGACACGTGGATTTCACCAAGTTAGTCTCCTCTGCCTCCTTGTGGCATGTAGCTTTTTAAGGCTCCAGTAAACCCCCTTAATTTAATTCCCTACAGTGAGCAGGGAAGACAGAAAGGGGAGGCGTTTCTGCAATGTGTTCCACTCCACAGCCTCACACGCCTTGAACCACGGCCTCCTTTATGTGGACTCTCCAATCCCTTCTCACCAGGAAACCATCTTAAACCAAGGAGGCATGGTCAGGGAGCTCTTGCCAAGAGGGAGCTCTGGAAGGACCCAGGCAGGCAGGATCTTTCTTTCTAAGACCGCTAAGAAGCTGTGTGACCAGATCAGTGCGTTCCCATCCCTCTGCTTCAGTGCCAGCCCCTAGCAAGGGCCAAGTAGCCAGGGGCCCTGGGCTCCTTTCTGGGAGGCTCTACCTCATCCTTCTCTGCAGCTGGTGGCCTTCTTCCTTGGGCTGCTCATGGATGACAGGAATACGTGTGAGGTCTGGATGTCCTTGAGGCAGGGACGCTAACTTGGGACACTCCCCACACCCCCTTCTCAGCTGGACCCTGATATCTTTGCCACTGGAGACCAAAAAAGGCTTGCGAGAGCCGGGCTAGGCTCTTATCTCCCGGGCTGGCCAGTGTTCCTTATTTATAGCTCCGCTGACAAGAGCCCACACGTTTGGGACAATCCAAGCCTGAGCGAGAGGTGGGGCTGCCGGCCTGGCTGCAGGAGAGAAGGCAGGGCTCCGCATCCCAGGTAAGACCACGGTCTCCCTCCCGTCCCTCGTCCCTCCATTGCTACCTGGGGGCCCGCAGACAGAGCCTGCCTTCCGGGCGGGCGGCAGGGATGGGGGTCAGGACTGAGCGCTGGAGAGAAGAAAGGTTTTCAGGTCGCGTCCCCTCGCCCTCGGCCCTCCCTGCTCGCCGTCAGCATCCGCACGGCCGGGGTCGAAGGTCGACCGCGGAGGGTCGGACTCGTTCCCGGAAGGAGAAAGCTCGGGAACGCTGCGTCCTAAGCTCCTGAGCACCGGTGAGGGGACATGGCTGAGGCGAAGCTCCTCTCCGAGTCTCCCGGCAGCCGTGTTAGTCGTGGCGGAGGAGAGTGGGGCGCCGGTCGGAGGACGCCTGGCGGGGCCGGTGCCCTCGAGGGAGGCAGGCGCCGCCGTCCTCGCCGTGGCTCCGGCCGGGCCTCGCGGCCGCCCTTCGGGGCTCTGGGATCTCGGCCTCGGCCTCCCCTCCGATCGGGATCGGCTCTTGGGGCGCCGCCGGCTTCCGAGGGAAGCGCTGTTCCCAGCCTCCCCGCGAAAAGCCCTTCAATCTCAGCCCCGGGAGGCGAGCTCCGAGGACAGCTGTGAGTGAGGCCTGAGCCAGAGAAGCCCCGTGTCACAGGAACACCGGTTGTTACTACTGTCCTTGGTTCTTGAGGAATGTCACTTGGAGTTAGGGGGTTTTATTTTTAACAACATCTTGTGCTGTCATAAAGCCTGGTACATGATGAGATCCATCCTATCGTAGATGAGTTTTTGTTTTTAACTGCGCTGCTAAGTTCAGATGCTTATACTTTAGGGACTTCTCTAATATTAAAATACTTATTTTTAGGCTCTGGGAATCATATCTAGACTCTCGACCATGCTAGGCATTCTACCAGCATCTCAAAAATATCCAATATTTACAATATATAACCTAGACATGCTGATTTCAAGTCTCCTCCTCCCACCAAATAAGGTGAAATTATATTCATAAAACTTATATTTTCCTATGTTTTGATCAACTATTCAAATAATGGGCGTTTGCCATAGAAAATACAGACTAACAGAGAAAAGAAAATGGAAAATTATGTGTATTTTTACTAAGAATAACCATTCTGTGCTTTTTTATGGTCTGTAGTAGTCAGCCACATGCTGTTGGAATAAGTCTCCAAACCAGGCACAGTTTATGGGAAGAAAGGATTTATTGAAGCTACAGATCCAAGGGAAGTTCTATAATGCTGAAAGAGACTGGCCCCTTTCATGGGTCCAAACAGAGACAGAAACCCATCACCAGCACCATACATAAACCAAAAAACAAAAACCCCAGCAAGGGGTGAAGACAGATTTTTCTCCCCCTTTATATAGCTGTAGGGCAGGGTCTTGCAACCCTATCCCAGACTTGTTGGCTTCCTGAGTCTCTGGAGTTTCCTTCCTGCACTGTCCTTCCAGGAAGGAATGTTCATTTCTAGCTTCTCTGAGCTTCCTTACATCCTGCCCCCTACTGAGAGGCTGCCTTCCTGTGAACATCCTCAGAGGCCCATCCAAGATAAATAAAAAGATCAAGTTGACAAAACCTAACTATCACCTGATCTACCCTGTCTCTTGATTCTAAAATGCCCTTTGACAACTACTCATCCTAGCTGGATAAATGGGCACAAAGAGCCTGCATGGAGGTGTGGAGACGTGTTGGTAGGCTATCCCACTCTGTTTTCCGTGTGATCGGCTTAGTGATCCTCGCTGCAGCCTTCGCAGCGTGGTGCTTCGCCGACTGCCTGTCCATCACCATCCATTTGTCGGCTGTTCACACTCAGTCTCCTTACACTGAGCTATGGGCGAGAAAAAGAAAGGAGCAAAAAAGTTCTGAGCAGGTTGACATGGAACAGATGTACTTCTTAAGTATATTTTAAAGTGAAAATTAGTAGAAAATAATCTTTCAATGTTTTGATGGGTCCTGGGGAGATGGCCCAGTGGATAAAGTATTTGCACACAAGTAAGAGTACCAGAGCTCAGAACCCCAGCACCCACACAGAAAGAAGCAGCTGCCCATGAGAAGGAAGGCAGAGCTAGGAGAATGTACCAGAAGCTCATGGGCCAGCCAGCCTGGAGAAAGAGTGAACAATGTGATACCTGATTCGAAGGAGGTGGAAAGTGTTGCTCTTTGACCTCCACACATGCACCATGACATGCATGGCCCACACGCACACACATGCATACACACATGAAAATTTAAAATAAACATTTGGGGCTGGAGATTGAACATAGATGCATGCCTTTGTCCTGGCGCCTGGGAGCTAAAGTAGGAAGAGCACAGTGATTTCAAGGCCCGCCTAGGGCTACAGAGTAACTTCCAAGTCAGCCTGGGCTAGAGTGAGACTTGCCTTGGGGGGGGGGGAAGAAGATTGTATCTGAATAATAACACATAAAAGATACCTGATATATTTTATTAAGGAGAAGCATAAATTGGCTTTAAGGGGAACGTGGGAAAGGACAAGAATTTAATTTCACTTGCCAAGAAATAAGCATTCTTTGGCACTTTGGCCCCAGTTCCTCAGTTCCCAGGAATACAAGGTACCGGAAATGGCTGTAGGGACAGACTATAAGTGACAGCCACCAAGTCCTACATGCCTGGGGTCAGTCCCCTGCAGATGAATCAAGACTACTTTCCAAATGTCAGTTCACATTTAGTATGAAATGCTAAATACAAAATATCACTCACAAAACAGTAAGTGATATGATACTGGTTGTTGTATTCTAAATCATATTCTTTATAAGAAGATAAAATGTAGGAGGAAAAGGTGAAGGGTTTATATGACATTACAATTAATAATCTATAATAACTAAAACATCTAATATAATCGATCAAAAGGAAATATGGTTATAAGGGTTATAAATTGTAATTCCGTCATAGCATGGAATGAAAATAAAATTTGTCCAGAATTATTTTCAGGAGAAAACGTGTGGTTATGCTGTTCAGCTTGGTTCCAGCCTCCTATGGTCAGGTGACCCTTCTGCCTCAGCTTCCTCATGGCTGGCGCTACTGGTATTTACTACTGCATCCAGCCGCATACTTTTCAATTTTAAAGATTGGCAAACAGGGCTGAAGGGACAGCTCAATTGGTAAAGCACTTGCCTAGCAAGCATGAGGACCTGAATTTAATCTTCACCAATCATGTGTGTAGGTAGCATGTACCTGTAATCGAAGCACTGGGGTAGTCGAGGCAGGGGGATCTCCGGGGCTCCTGGACAGCCAGTGCAGCCTATGGTGAGCTCTAGGCCATGAAGACCCTGTTTCAAATAAGGCAGATGGTGATCCTGAGGGGCCTCCACACATGCATGAACGCACACCATAAAAATAAAACGAAGGAGAAAAGGCTTACAAAGAAGTATTCATACTAAAGTCTTTTAACTGAGCAATGTAGGAACATATATGAAATGGCTATACCTAAGGTAGAAGACTAGTAGTGTTGATATTTTCCTCGACTTCTTAAGTGATCTACTCAATGTTATATGAGACCAATCATGAAAGTTACTGCATTGGGAACTGCATGTAAATATGACTATTTTCATTATTACCAATGATAAAAAATAGTAAATAACCAGGCTGAAGAGATGGCTCAGCAATTAAGTGTGCTTCCTGTGCAAGCATGAAGGCCTGAGGGGGCTGAGATCCAGAACCCAGGTAAACAGCTGGGTGTGGTCACATGATCCTCTAACCCCAGCCCTCTGGGGAGCAGAGAACCAGAGCTCCCTGAAGAAAAAAAAAAGGCAAATTCCAGAATTGGTCGAAGAATCTGGCTCAAAACAAGAATAAGCAGAAGATCTACAGAGTGGGACCGATTTTCTGCTCTGGTCACTGAGGTGAGCTCACTGTGCCATGGGCAGGCACCTGGGCACCACAAGGCACATATGCATGCATGACACACACACAGACACACTGGGCACACACACATGCATAACACACACACAGACATGCCACACTACACAACACACACAAACAAAATGTATTAAAATTAGCATGGTATATTGCTTATATGCATGGAGGTTATCAATAAAAGGTTATAAGTTTTAAAAATTACCAAATAGTAAGAGACTAGCCTCTTAATAATGACTAAAATCTATTGAATGAAGATGACAGCCAGGAACTCAACTGGCTTGTTTAATAAAACAGAACAATAGGGAGGCATCATTTATCATGATTATTCCTATTTTCAGATAATAAAGCCTTGTTAGAACTTTGCTATCCACTGCAGAAGATGCAACCAAGTTAAAACATGGTCTCCCCTTCTTCCTGCCTCTGCAATCCAGTGGTCATTACATGTAACTAGTGAAAGAATGATGGCGGTTAGCCCTGTGCTGTAGGTAGTGGGTCGGAATGGCATCTTGGCTACAGAAGGCAGTGCTAACAATGAAGACCACATAGACAGAAGTGTGGAGCTGTAGGGAAGGAGGGAATGCCAACTGCTGAGGACATGACCATGGGGCAGATTGTAAGCACCTCGGAGACTTTTAAGGCATGTGTGTTTAGGGAGGCTGGTGACTTAAGGGCCAGGGCTGCCTCGCTTCTCTTTGTTCTCTTTGGGACATTCCTAACACCCAACAGGGTTTTTTTGTTTGTTTGTTTGTTTTTCAATGTAGGGTCTCACTTTAGCCCAGGCTGACCTGAAACTCACTCTGAAGTCCCAGGCTGACCTTGAACTCACAGCAATCTTCCTACCTCTGCCTCCAAAGTGCTAGGATTAAAGGTGAGCCACCATGCCTGGCTTAACATTATACATGCAGAAATAAAGAAGTCTCCCGGCTTCTTAAAACAAAGACTAGAAATCAATAACAAAAACCTATGTAAAGAATCTTAATTGGGGGTCTGGAGAGATGACTAAGTGGTTAAAAATATTTGCTTGCAAAGCCTACCAGCCCAAGTTCAATTTCTCAGTACCCACTAAAGCCAGATGCACAAAGTGGCACGTGGAGTTGTAGTGGCAAGAGGCCCTGGCATGCTCATTTATTCTCTCACTCTCTCTCTCTCTTTCTCAAATAAATATTTTAAAAAGAATCTTAATTGGGATTGATTTGAATTGCAAAGTTCAAGCAGCTCTGAGTTGTAGAGAGAAGCCATGACCACTGAAGCATATGCTCTGGGCACTGTTGTGAGTGCAGGCATGCACACACAGTGATCCACAGGGACCCCTATCAGTCCCTAGTGTACACCCAAGGGCACAGAGGAAGTAGATCGGAAAGCAAGCTTGAGCTAGCCGTGCAGTTTCAGCTACAATTCCAACCAGAAACTATTGGCAAAGTCTACTCAGTGGAGAAAGGCATGACCTTAAAGAGGTTTCCAAGCTATCCTTCATTTTCCCTGTCAATTCGCCATGGAGCCCAATACCTTCCCTGGAACATGGCACCTGCTTTCACCGTGTTGGCTAGACTCCTGAGACCTGGCATTGAGTCACACAGCTGCCTACCTGTGCCATCAACTCAGACTTGAGAGTTCATGTCTCAAAAGGGAGTGGTAAAAGCCAAAGGAAGGAGTTAGAAGGTATCCTGCTGGCTGGCATTTTTTCCCTTTAACTGGTAATGTTTGATTTCACTTGCTGACCCTTTCAAACAGGACGCAGACATGATGCTTATAACAGGATTTATTAATGGGTGATGAATACTCACTCATGTTTGATGATAATGTATCCTTATGTCAATTCTCTGACTGAACTCTCAGTCTCTACAATGTGTGTGGCTGAATTCAGGGGGTGGGGGTTGATGAAGATACTGAATAAATTCTAAGCATATAAGCTTCTTTTATGAACAGTTCTCCATTTTTGTGTCCAGATCTTTTGAGTAATTTTTAGGAGACAATATAGTTCTCCCTTTGAATATAACTTAAGGAACAGAAAAGAAGGTGAGACAATGCAGTAGTCTTCTTATTTCTAAAGCCAATTTTAATGTCATTGAGACAAGGCCCAATGTCCCAGTGTTATGCTCTTGTTACCTCTGAGTGAAAAGACAGCAACCACTTAAAGTTAATTAAAGAATAATAAAGATGCAACATTGAAAAACCCCAAGAGTTTTGGGGCCGGGCGTGGTGGTGCACGCCTTTAATCCCAGCACTCGGGAGGCAGAGGTAGGAGGATCACCATGAGTTCAAGGCCACCCTGAGACTACATAGTGAATTCTAGGTCAGCCTAGGCTAGAGTGAGACCCTACCTCGGAAAAAAAAAAAAACAAACCAAGAGTTTTGAAATGCACTCAAGACATACTCCTTCTGGGGTTCCTCTTTTCTCAACTTCTGCAAATTGAAAGTGCAAAAATCCTATGAGCAGGTGCCAGTTTGTTGGCAATCACCCACGTGGGGAAGAAGTAGCCACCATGGTGTCTCCAGATCCTCTTAGATGGGAAACCTCTACGGGCAGCAGGAAGGGGTTCTCACCAAGCAGAGGCTTGGGAAGTCGGGGACATGACGAAATTTGGATAGAAGAACTAGTCCTTGTCAGCAGCCACAATTAAGCAGAGTAGCAGGTCCTCCAGTCTGGCTATGGATCCACTCAGGCAGGGCCTGGCTTCCACGCTCTGCTGTTGCTGGTTTTACTGCAGTGCCTCACTCTCCTGAGGGGTGCCAGCGAGCCACCAGCCTGGGGCAGAGGCCAATGAGTGCTCAACCTAATCACCAGCCTCTTTTTAAAATTTGTTATCATATGTGTAATATACGTTAGAACATGGCTCCCAAAGGCTTCCGATTTCAACATAGAATCCCGCTAGCCATAACCTCCAGAGTCCTACAAGATCCAGCTGCCAGAGATCTGGTTCCAGGCCCCTCCTTTCCCCTTCTGCTTAGGGGGTCTCCAGTTCCACTGACCTTCTCCAACTGAGCTGGGTCTTTGCCTGTGTACTTGCTTGTGCCTTGTTGATCACACACTTATCAGCACACACCTCCCTTCCTCCTTTATTTAAGCTACATCTGTGACCCGCCTCCTGAATACCTGATCTAAAATTACATTGTCTCTTTCTAGCACCTCGACTGTTCTGTTATGCTGATTAATACTTTTATTCAAAGCACTATGTGACATTCAGATATGTATGTATGCCGCATAGACCCAGTTATCCCTTTGTATATTCCTCCTGGATTGAACCAAGAACCCCCAAATCCACAGATATTCAAGTCTTTCATTATTTGCATGGGCCCTACACATATTCCTCTGGGTACTGCGTTTCAACCATTGCTAGATGATTTACAATCAATGATACAATGTAAATATGAAAATAGTACTCACTTTTATAGCAACCAGATACATTTATAATTCCTAGTTTTCAAAGAAGAAACACACTGAAATACAAACACATTTCTAAGTAGATCTAGGGGCTGCTTTTCGTCCCCATTGCTCCATAAGAGATCAGCACACATGCACTGTCCTAAAGCAGGTTCGTTGTCTTTGGCTTCTGGAGGTAGAAGTCTGCAGCGTCTGTCTCCCTGGGCTAACATCAGGGTGTTACAGGGTTGAGTTCACGCTCTCCAATCTCCCAGCTCCTGGGGCCACCTGTGTCTTCTAAGGCAGCAGCTGTGCATGTTCCCATCTGTTGGAGTCAGCCACACGCGGCTGGGATGAATCTCCAAACCAGGCACAGTTTATGGGAGGAAAGGATTTATTTGTAGCTATAGATATAGGGGAAGTTCCAGAATACAAAAGAGGCTGCTCCCCTTTCACAGGTCCAAGCAGAGAGAGAAACCCATCACCAACACTACACACAATAGCAAACAGGCAGGAGGGCCAAGGAGAGAATTTCTTCCCCTTTATATAGCCTTAGGGTGGGGGTTTTACAACCCTTCCCCAGACTTAATGACTTCCTGAGTCTCTGGAATTTCCTTCCTGCATGGCCCACACAGAAAAGGATGTTTACTTCCAGCTTCTTTGAGCTTCTTTACATCCTGCCCCTTGCCGAGAGGCTGCCTTCCTGTAAACATCCTCAGAGACCCACCCAAGATAATTAAAAAGATCCAAGTTGACAACAAAACCTCACCATCACACCATCTCTGACATTAACTTTCTGGCCTTCAATTTGTTACATGGAAAGACCCTCATGGTCACCTGGAGGTGACCCAGGATCATTTCACTGTGTCATGACTCTTAGTGGTCCCTGCAAAGTCCCTTTGCCATGAAGGTAAAAACCACAGGTCCTAAGGGTTAGGATGTCCACATCTTGGGGGGGGGGGCAGCCCTCTATAAGAGACAGTGATTATGTGGTGCTCAATATCCCCTTTCCTTTTGATGCAATGAGAGGATGGGAAGCTCAGGGTTTCGAAATGTTGCACAGGACAGCTCCCCCTTTGGCCAGATCACCTGACATTCAGGATGCCACAGATGGAAATGGTCTTGTCTAATCATGATACATTTTAAAATCATCAGTCTAGCGGTACCCCCAGACATACAGACATATGATTGACTTCCAAGAGACCACGGATATGTGATAAATGTCAGGTGCAGGGGAAATGAAAGCCCTTTCAGAGACAGGCAGTGCCATGCCTCCCTTAGAGAGCCAGCTGCCGTGCAAAATGCAGGTGATAGCAGGGCAAGCTCGGAATGGGGCCCCATGGTAAGGGGAGCAGATAAGGGGGGCCTCTTAATATGAGAAGTGCCCGATGGGCTGCAGTGACCTAGCTCAGGTCTCTCTGGCATATATGGACTAGGTGGCCAGGAAGGGGAGGTGGACCAGACGAAGCACCAAGACCAGCCTAGCAGGATGGCAGAAACAGCTGACGCATGAAGACAGACTGAAGGCAGGCACAGTCATGTGCCTGTGTAAGCTATGTAATGGAAAGAGACCAGCATATCCTTATTTATTTATTTATTCAAGGTAGAGTTTTACTCTTGCCAAGGCTGAACTCACTCCACAGTCCCAGGCTGGCCTCAAACTCACATCACTTCCCTCCCAAGTTCTGGAATTAAAGGTGTGGGACACCACAATGGGCTCTAAGCAGCATATTCTTAACAACAAAATGAAATAAAAAGAGAATGGATCTCACAGAGAAGGTTTAATTTCTCCCCAGAAGCGTATTATGTTAGTGCAGCATGTGGGTTATGACGTGGAATGGCTCTGCCTGGTGTGGCTGGCACGGAATTTCTGATCCCTGGTTGTGAACTGTACTTGCTATTTCTTCTGCCCTCGCCTGGATCTTTTACAAGGCCTCTCCTAATCCTGGGTGCTCTCTCAGGCATCACCCTCCCCCCAGATGGCTGAGCTTGAGGGACCTGATATATCTGTTTCCCAATACTTGGTTCTATTGACATGTCTTTATTGGGAAAAAACCCACACCCAAAATCTGCACTGGTGACCAGAAGGTGATAGAGCCATGGAGTAGAGGTCTCTGAGAAGTCTGAAGCAGTTATGCTAATCACCACCAACCCGGCCTGGGCAGTGACAGCCGAGCAGGCCAGTCTGGATGTTTGTGGGAGTGCCAAGCGCTGATGTGTATGTGCTCTGCCACAAGCTAAGCGGAGAATGCCCAAATCCTGGCCCCTCTTCTTCAGCCTGCCTTGCCCCATCATTGGCAGAATGCGGGAAGGGGTCTGTCACCGTGCTGACCACATTCCTGAGTGCTGGTATAAGCACTGAGCAAGGGGCTTCTGGGCCTTGGTGCCAGAGAGAAGGGAGCAGTCCTGGCAGAGCGCAGAGGTGCATCTCTATGTTCACCATGTGTTTCTCATTCCCTCTTTAGTTACTTCTGGCAACTGCTTTTAGACACCAGAAATGATTACTGATTTGTGGGGGTGGGAGTAAGGAAGATGGGACGTGACTAAGAGAGAAAGCACATCTGGAAACGTCTCTCCCTCTTCCTGTGTGTCCCAGAGCCCGGAGCATGGACACTGAGGCCTGATAGACAAGCCCTGCATCCAGCAGGGAAAGAGCTGTGATAAAGTACATGGCTGTGAGCTTGCAGCGCAGGAAGCAGAAGCCCTTGAACCAGACAACAAGATACAAAGATAAACATTCTTCCTCCTACCAAGATGAAGTGGCTTGCTCAATCACTGTAGCCTTAAAAATAAAGATAAAAAGCATTAGCTAAAAATACCGAAATGTGGTTAAGAGTGAAATCTGTGACCGATGGTATGAGAAGCATCATTGAGATCTCCTGTACTTCTTCTCTTTAGAGGGTTGGGGCTGATAAAACATGCTTCAGAACTCTTCAGATGGCTTGTCAATAATCCCACGGTGGTGGTGACTTCCAGTCCTGGTGTTGGTGTTGTCCTGCCTCATTTCTACTGGTTATTCATAACAGCTGACTATCTGATGGCATTGCTTCTATAGCTACATCCGGATGTGACGTCAGGGAGGGGAAGAAAAGAGCTGTCACAGAGACTTGGCCCTTGATAGCAAAGGTCAGGCACAGAGCAAACACCCTCCACTTGACCCCTGTGTCCTCTGCTGCTGGAGGACTCTCCTACTTCCCAGGTGCTATGAGCTACAGAAAAGAAAGCAAAAAGCATGTGAAACTTAGTGTTCTAACATTGTGGACATCAGCCTTTAGTTTCCCAGGTCACTGATCAATATGGTGCTTATTGGTAAAAGTTTCAGGATGAGAAGCGGTCAAGGTCATTCAACAGTGATTTATCTTGGTCTGTGCATACTGATCTAGACACTGGAATTCTCAACCTATCAAAAAGAACACACACACACACACAACATGATGACATTATTAAATTGAAGACAACATCTAAGTTCAGTGCCTAGGGAGCGTAGCATTTGTTGGCATATCTTTTAGGACAGACAAAAGGTTATCAGGAGTGGGTTTTAATCATCCTTATGACGATAGGTGCCTCTCAGTGCGGCTAGCTTGTCATGGCTTATCTAGAGACATAATCCTGTAGTAAAAAGGAAAATCAAAACAGAGGAAACTATAATTTTAAGAGAAGATATTTGCCTTCCATGTGACCCCCTTATTGCCATTACAGTGTCACTGGGAAGCACCCACAGTCCTTCCACATGGGCTTCTGTAGTGCCCAGCAGAGGACATTCACCACCATGCCCAGGAACTGGCCATAGGAATCCCTGTCAAGCTCACCAATCACACCAGCCTCCTGGAATCTCAGCAAAAATCAACTGCTACAATCCTGAGCTGACCAGCTCATCTTTAAGCCAAATGGCTGTTTTCCTGACTTTTTCCCTTCTTATCTCCAAACATCGGCAATGTGTTAAAGAACCCACGGGATGAGGGCTCTAGAGTTCCCTCGCCTCTAATTCTTCCTCTTCTGACTTGTTGCCTGCCCATACCATATAGGACCCCAAGAGGCTAATGAAAGCAAAAAGGCTATGGGCACTAGTTTAAATATAAAAATAGTATAGTGAGGAATAGAGACATCTTTTATGCTAAAGAAATAAATGTAGAAAATGAGGGGCTGGAGAGTTGTATCAGAAGTTAAAAGCACTTGTCTGTAAAGCCTTGACAGCCTGGGTTTGATTCCCCAGCATCCACATAAAGCCAGATGCACAAAGTGGCACATGTTTCTGGAGTTGACTCACAGTGGCAAGAGGCCCGGTGTGCCCATGCCTCTCTCTCTCTCTCTCTCTCTCTCTCTCTCTCTCTCTCTCTCTCTCTCTCTCTCTCTCTCTCTCTCTCTCTCCCCTTCTCTGAATAAATAAATAAATATATTTTTAAAGAAAATGAAACCCTAGGAAGAGGAGTCCCTGATGGCAGGGACCTTGAACCATGAGCCCAGCCTAGAACTGTGCTTCTCACAGTTATCACATTGACACAGACAATGGATGTTTGTCTTGTTGACAAGAACTGAGTCCATTTTTTCCCTTAGGCACTGAACTTTCTGTGGAGTATGTCTTCCTTCAGTATCCACAGGGGTTTGGGTTCCAGGATCCCTGGGACACCAAAATCCACAGATACTCAAGTTCTTTATATAAGATGGTGTGGAGTTTGCTTATTACCTTCACCCTCCGCCCATATGCTAGATTCAACATAATACCTGATGTAGCCTACATAACCCCTCTCTTAGTGATGTATAGCAATACTCAGTGTGTGGCAAATTCAAGATTTGCTCTTTAAAGCTTTCCAGAATGTTATTTTGAATATTTTTGTGCATTTTTGATTGAATCCTTGGATGAATTATGATGAGCGACCGTAATTGTGTAGTCCTAGCAAGGACTGGATTATTGATTTTTTGTTTTGTTTTGTTTTTCAAGGTAGGGTCTCACTCTAGCTCGGGCTGGCCTGGAACTCATGGAGATCTTCCTACCTCTGCCTCCCAGGTACTGAGATTAAAACCACCACACCCAACTAAATTGTTGATATTTGAACTGTAGTCCATAACTTCTACTAAAGCAGAATGTCACTACATGGAGATATGTCATAGACACAAATTCATATTTATGAAGACTCTTCTCACATTCCATGTGGGAAGGGCTGTCCTTCCAAGCTAGTGACAAGTTGGTGACAATGGGTGGAAGCTATATTCCCTTTATCCCCATTGCATGGCCTTGCTTATGAAGGCTGGAGAGGCCTGAACCGTGTCCAATACGACTCCAATCTGCACATCTTCCATGAGTCTGACCTGTTGTCATGGTTTGATCCAGGTGTCCCCCACAAACAAATGAATGTGTTCTGATAGATCGATCCTCAGCTGATGGCAGTTTGGGTTTTACAACCTCGATGAAGCTGTGTTGTTGGGGGCGGGCTAATGGGGTTATAAGCCAGCTTCCCTTGCCAGTATTTGGCACACCTTCCTGCCACTGTTTGCAGTGCTGTGGCGGAGGTGATGTCCACCCCTCTGCTCATGCCATCGTTTTCCCTGCCAGGATGGAGTCTCCCCTCGAGTCCGTAAGCCAAATAAACCCATTCCTCCACAAGCCACTTTTGTTTGGGTTCTTTCTGCGCAGCAACTAGAAAGCTGACGCAACACCTGTATAATATAGTCACAGGAACACCAGGATAGTCCTGGCTCTGCACAACTCCAGGAGCCCCACGCTCATGGTATGGTGGAGCCCCCAGAGCTGGTGGCTCAGTGCCTTCTCTTCTGCCCCTGACCCTTCTCCCTTGATCCCCTCCTCAGCCATTGGTCTTCTACCCACACCTATCACATTCTTCCTCATGTCACTGTCAGCTGTGAATAAGCTGCTGCTGTTATTAGCGAAGATGTTATGGGTCAAATACACCCTTCCATCCCCAAAACTCAAGCGCTGTAGCCCTAACCCTCAATAACTCAGAATGGAACCTTATTTGGACATAGGACTTTTATAAGTATAATCAGTGATTAGACTGTACTCCAATCCAATATGGTACATGTCCCGATATAGGGGTCATTTGGACAAATACACACAGGCAGAACAGCATGTGCATGAAGCAGAGGGCATTGCTATTCACCAGCAGCACGTGAGGAAACAGGAGAGAGGCACTCTCGCTCATGACCTCCGAAAGGGACTTGCTTTACTGACACTTTGATCTTGGACTTCTAGCCTCCAGAACTGTAAGAAAGTGAACTGCTGCTGTGTAAATCACCCAGTCTTTGTTACAGCAATTCTGTCAGACTAATATGAGGAAGATTGGGTGGCTTATCACAGAAGATGGGAACTGAATCCAAGCTATTAATCCTGCTCTTGAAACATTGGCCATTCCCCTAGCCCCTGCACTGGCCACTCCCGCTGGACACCATGGTGGGGGATGGGAAAAGTAAAGCTTTTCTTCTGCAAAATGGACTGCCAAAAACCAGATTATCAAAAGAAAAAGCACAGAATTAGTATTTGATGTTTGTAAAAAATACTTTTACTTGTTTATTTGAGAGAGAGAGAGAGGGAGAGAGAGAAAGTATGGACACACCAGTGCCTCCTGCCATTGCAAACAAACCCTGGATGCATGTGCCACTTTGTGCATCTGGCTTTATGTGGGTATTGAAGAATCAAACCCAGGTCATCAGGCTTTGCAAAAAAGCACCTTTAACTGCTGAGCCACCTCCTCAGCCCAGTCTTCGATGTTCTTTAATGTGCAGAGACCTTCACGGGGAAGTGAAGGGTCAGAGACAGGGTCAACTCCAGGTTTTTGCCTCATCTTAACAAATGACAATACATTTATGCCATACTGGAACACAGGAAAAGGTGGTGGACTTCTAATAATAGTGAATTATAGATGAAAAATAAATGGAGAAAATAGTGAAAGATGTATGTTGGCTTGATGTATGTTGTAGTTACCTTCAACTGACCGGAGGAAAGGTTGTATTTCTGGCTTACAGTCTTCAGGGGAAGCTCCCTGATGTCAGGGGACAGCAGCATGACATGAGCAGAGGCTGGACATCACCTCTGTCACAGCAGGTGAACAACAGTAGCAGGGGAGTGAGCCCAGTTCTGGCAAGGAGAAGCTGGCTAGAACACCCCTAAGCCCTCCCCAACAACGCACCTCCTCCAGCAAGACTCTGCCTCCCAAATCACCACCAGCCGGGAACCAAGCATTCTGAATACATGAGTTTATGGAGGACATCTGAGTCAAACCAGCACATTGGACAAACCCATCTTAGTGCCAGAAGGGTTGTTCTCCTAGTACAAGAAAGAAGAGAGAAAAACACTTTCACAAAGGGGAATTTATGTGCTGCTCTCAGGCAGATGAGAAGTGGGGGTAGCAAAGAGTTTTTCTACTTTTGTTGCTGCTTAAATGCCGTCA
The DNA here is from genome assembly GCA_004024765.1 of Zapus hudsonius. Lineage (NCBI taxonomy): Eukaryota > Metazoa > Chordata > Mammalia > Rodentia > Dipodidae > Zapus > Zapus hudsonius. Next base: position 4,011 of record PVHP010010312.1, on the reverse strand, counting down.
GCTTAAAATAACCCTTAGAGGGGATGGAGAGATGGCTCAACCATTAAAGGTGCTTGCTTGCAAAGCCTTGGGCTTGATTCCTCAGTGCCCATGTCAGCCAAATGCCCAAAATGGCGCATGTGTCTAAAGGTCACTTGTAGTGGCAAGAGGCCTTGGTGAGCCCATATTCTCTCTCTCTCTCTCTCTCTCTCTCTCTCTCTCTCTCTCTCTCTCTCTCTCTCTCTCTCTCTCCTCTTTTCATCTCTTCTCTTTTTCTCTCCCTGCTTTCAAATTAACTAATTTATAGATTTAAAAAAATAACCCATGGCAAGGTGGCGTGCTGGGTGGGGAGTGGTGCCCTCTGACCTCTCGCTGTGACTTCCAGGGGTCTGCAGGTTTGCTTGTGACATGTTTAATACCATGAACAAATATCCTAAGGGCTCTGGGCTGGGAGGGGGAAGGTCAAGAGTAGCTGGTTTCAACTCATTTTCCTGGGAAGTGCTTTCTGTCCTAACCCACCTGAGAGCACACTCCAGGGCTGTGTCCTCACCACGCACAGCTGCCCGGCTCCTGACAAGTGGAAGGCGCGTGGCTTTCTGTGCTTTGAAGGAATGCGTTTTGCTTGCTTTGGAGATTCATGTCAGGGTGGGAGGAGGTTCTATTTTAGAAGTAGCTTTTCATCAGGATCATTTTTCTAGCACATTCTAATGTGATTTTCACAGACATAGTTTCTGTTCTTGCAAATTCTGCCCAGGATTATTCCACTGCCTAATGTAAAACACCTTCAAGGAAATCTACCTAAAATCATTATCAAATTGTATCACTTAAGGCTTTATTTTAACTGTCTTTGATGCATTAAGAGATGGCATTTTTATTTGTTATAAGTTGCACAACACATTTGCATTAATTTTTAAATATCTTTATTTATTTATACACGTACATGTGTGTGTGTGTGTCTGTGTGTGTGTGTGTGTGTGTGTGTGTGTGTGTGTGTGTGTGTGTGTGTGTGTATGAGAGAGATGCACCAGGTCTCTTGGAACCAACACCCAGATGCTTGTGTCTGGCTTTACGTGGGTGCTGGGGAATTGAACCTGGATGGGCAGGCTCCACAAGCAAGCATTTTAAACCATCTGCACAGCCCCCAAATTTGCATTCATGAGCTCAGAGTGGGTCCATCACTATTCCATCATGGATGGTGGAGGAGGGCATGTGGCACCCATCCCTTACTGAAGAGATTGGCAGTTCATAGTTGCTGAGGGAGACATTTTCTTCAGTGGTGTGGTCACTGCTGTGGTAAGTGACCTCCACACTCACATGCATTCTCGTACAAGCCACCCTAATTAAACTCAGTGGGACACGCACCTCCTCCTCCTCCTCATCACAGTAGATGAGGGACTAGCTGAGAAAACAAGGGTGTTGGTGGGAGATAGTGAAACAAGGTAATGGGAGGTGATTATGATCGAAGACAGAATTTCATTTGTCCCCAGCTGGCTACCTTCCTTCCAGTCGCTCTAGAAGGGACAATTTGAGATAAGGTTGTGGGCTGGGGAGATGGCTCAGCATCTAAAGGCATTTGCTTACAAAACCTGTCAGGCCAAGTTCAATTCCTCAGTGCCTATGTAAAAAGCTCAATACCCAAAGTGGTGCATGCATCTGCAGTTCATTTACAGAGGCAGGAGACCTTGGTGTATACCCATGTTGCCTCACTCGCTCTTTCTTTTCTCTCTCTCTCAAAATAAGGAAATAAAAATATTTTTAAAAAGATTAAGTTGATTCTGTGCTTGGGAAGAATCACTGGGAAAGGAAATCTGAGGCTTATATTTTATTTCCTTAAACATTTTCTATGAATGTCACAGCATTAATGATTGATAATGTTTTTTTTTTCATTTTTCTTATGTTTTGAATTTGTTCAAGGTATGATCTCACTCTAGCCCAGGCTGACCTTGAACTCATGGAACTCCTTCTACCTCAGCCTCCTGAGTGCTGAGATTAAAGGTGTATGCCTCCAATCCCAACTTGTTTATATTTTTTAAGTTACATTTTAAAACTAATCCAAAAATAGCAGAAGAAACTTATGCTAATATCTTTTCATTTTGTTGAAATTTTAGAATAGAAGTGCTGTTAGCCTGCCTTAATTTTGGATTCATTTTTAAAATATTTTATTTATTTATTTATTTATTTATTTGAAAGCAGAGAAAGGTAGAGAGAAGAGAGAGACAGAGAGACAGAGACATAGAGAGGGAGAGAGAGAAAGAGAAAGAGAGAGAGAGAGAGAGAGAGAGAGAGAGAGAGAGAGAGAGAGAGAATGGTCATGCAAGGGCCTCCAGCCGCTGCAAATAAAACTCTAGATGAATGTGTCCCTTGTGCCTATGCTTTACGTAGGTACTAGGTAATTGAACCCAGGTTGTCAGGCTTTGCAGGCAAGTGCCTTATCCACTGAGCCATCTCTCCAGCCCTGGATCAATTTTTTTAACTGAAGTGAGAATGGATGAATCTATGTATCTGAGATGAAGGGGTTACTATGTGGCTCCCATGAAATTCATAACCCATAAATTTTGGTCCATGTTCTTGTTCCCTGAAGCCCTTTAATGTCGTGTGATTTGGTCAACAAGACACATATACCAAGTAGGAGAGATTGCGCAAATGATGAGATGGACCTGGAGAATCTCAACACCTTGGTGGGGCTTAGCATATATTATGCAGCTCCCTGGAAAACCTGGCATGTATCTGTCACATAGCTTCCTAAATGCTGGCATCCGTAGCTCCCACCACTCCTGTGCAGCTTGGTAGTGCTCTTGAGGTGTTTTGTAAAGAATGCTTATTCAGCACTCTTCGCCTTGAGCATTGCAGCATTTTTCCACCTGTGTGGACCCTCTGCTCAGCACAGTAGAACGCGACTGATACAAGGAGAGATGCATAGCACATGCTTCTCTCTGGGGGCCTGAGAAACGCAGGCCAAGTGTTGGTTTTGGACGCCACCACCACCTCGAAGCACTACAGGTGACCTGTTCCCCAGAGGCTAGTGATCACACAGATTTCAATGGCTGTGCCCTAATCAACCTGCTGGCAGGTAGCTACTATGTTTAGAGCAATTCCCACTGAGGTGCTGGCAAGTAAGAGGAGTTGGATGAAAATAGACCCACGTGCAGTTTAACCCTCTCCTCTCCCTCGGCTCTAGCCCCTCCAGATGGAGAGAACAGAAAAGAGTTCATTGTGCAGCCATGCGGGGCTGTGTGCAGCATCAGCACACAGGCCCTGGCTCTGCCCAGACCATGAAGGGAGGCAGGCAGGTGGAGGCTGCTAGAAGGCGGAGGAGTTGCCAGTGAAGTCACCCTGGGTCTAGTCTCCCAGCATCTCTTCCAGCTGGCCAGCTGCCTGTCTGGCCTCACCCGATTCCATCTGGGAGACGAAGCTCTTGCTCTGCCCTCCCACTTTGAATACAATTCTGGTTTGGACCCAGATGAGCAAGGCCTGGACTCTGACCCTTCCTCCTTCCACACCTCAGACCTAGCTTCAGCTCTGCCTATGAGACTGGCTCCTTGTAATTCCTGATTCTCTGAATGTCCCTTCGTTCCTGCAACTTGGCACAGGCCCCACGTAGGAACCAGGCATGAACCAGCTTGCTCTCCTGGGGAAGACACTTAGTAAGATTCCAGCCCCCAGCCCTGGCTTTGGTACAGGCTGCCATGGAGAAGTGAAGCCCTGTGCTTTTCCATCAGGCACCTCAGGATTCCCAGAGGAGTCAAGAAGAGCCTTCAGTGAAAAAAAGGAAGTGGCTTCAGTGGATTTTAGAGCCAGCCACCTCTCCGCCTGTCTGTGGGACAGAGTCTAGAAACACCTTGGAACAATATCCTGTTGCTTTTGCCCATGGCTTTGGGGTTGTGGTGGGCAGCACATCGTAGCAAGGATGGTGTGGTATAAGAACCTGCTCATCCCCTGGCCAAAAAGAGTGAATTAGAAGCAGTAAGGGTTACATGCCCACTATCCCCTTCAAGGACAATCTCCAGTGACCTAAAGGCCCCACCTCCTAAA